>PVLD010037670.1:0-10087 GCA_004027595.1 Dinomys branickii | reverse complement strand
AGTCTATCACCATGCACCAAACTCAGGTCAAAATGGATCATAGACCTCAACATCAAAACAGAAACTCTAAACCTACTGGAAGACAAAGTAGGTAAAAATCTGGAAGACATAGGAGTAGGCAGAGAGTTCATGAACAAAAATGAAGCTGCAAGGGAAACACTTCAAAGAATCAATAATTGGGACCTCATCCTACTGAAAATTTTTTGTACATCTAAGGAAATCACCAGCAAAGTAAAAAGAAAACCCACAAATTGGGAAAAAATCCTAGGTGGCTGTCCCTCAGACAAAGGTCTTCTATCTAGAACATACAAAGAATTAAAAAACATGTACCTGTCCAAATTCAAAGACCCAATCCAGAAATGGCTATCTGAGATGAATACACAATTCTCAGACAAAGAAATACAAATGGCAAATAAATATATGAGAAAATGTTCCACATCCTTAGTCAATCGAGAAATGCAAATAAAAACAACATCTAGATTTCATCTCACCCCAGTAAGACTGGCCAGTATGAAAAAGTCATCCAATAACAGATGCTGGCGAGGTTGTGGAGAAATAGGGACTCTATTACACTGCTGGTGGGAATGCAGACTGGTGCAACCACTGTGGAGAGCAGTTTGGAGATTTCTCAGCAAACTAGGTCTAGAGGTTCCATTCAAATCAGCTATTCCTCTTCTGGGTATTTTCCCAGAAGATCTGAAAACATCATATCACTCTGACACATGTGCACCCATGTTTATAGCAGCGCAATTTGTAATAGCTAAAATGTGGAAGCAACCCAAGTGCCCATCCACAGAAGACTGGATTAAAACATTGTGGCATTTTTAGATAATGGAATATTATTCAGCTATAAAGAAAGACAGTTTGGGGTACTTTGTAGGCAAGTGGTCAAAACTGGAGTCCACATTCATAAGTGAAATAAATCAGCGATACATGTGCAGGCAACGTATTGTATCACTGGTGTAAGAACCTGAGCGTGGGAATATAAACTAAGAGACATGAAGGAAATCTGTTCAAAAACAAAGAACAGATGGGACGAAGGAAAGGAGAAAAGAAAAAGACAAAAATGTATGTATGTATATATGAATATACATATATGCAGGAGGGCTACCATGGTTCTACTATTGTATTATATCACTTAATGCTGAGCAATAATCGATGACGGGTTATTTGATCAATCTTGTATGTCTGTATGTGTTATCCTGAACACACACTTCGAAGAAATCAATATGTAAAGCAGCAACTATTGGTGTTTTTTTTTTTTGTTGTTGTTGTTGCTGTTGTTGTTTTTTGCCTGTTTTGTTTTTTGTCTTTGGATTTTTGGTTTTTGTGTTTTTTCTGTTGTTGAGAGGATTAATTTTGTGACTAAATTTGCATGTCTGTATATGGGTTCATATATTTACACTTCAAAGATATCAATGGATAAAGCAATAACCACTGTTGAGATCATATCACCTTGTCTATAGATTAGTTGTGATTGTACAATTTTTTATGCTAATTGGTGTCTGTCAATATGTTTTTGTACTTTTATTTTTTTTTAATAAAATAAAAAAAGAAAGATAAACTCGAGGATTTTAGAAGTAAATGGATGCAATTAGAGACCACTGTCATAAGTGAAATAAGTTAGACCTGCATGTGTAAATATCATACTGTCTGTTCATTTTAGAGCCTGCAATATATGTCTTTATGCACCTGTCAGGTTGAAAGAACAAACGTGCAAGAGTTTGATGTGTGTAAATCACAACAAAAGAAAAAGTTATAAGAAAGTATTCAACACACTGATACATGAGGGAGACAGTATGCCCATGTCCCAATGTAGTTTGAAATAAACAGTTTTCCATAATTTTTCATAGCTGAGACAAAATCCTCCACAACCACAAGTTAGGGGAGGAAAAGTTTTTCTTAGTTCATAGTCTTCAGAGATTTCAGTCCACAGTCAGCTGGTTCCAAGGTGGGGAAGCGTGAGAAAGGGGCAGTGCAGAGGGAAAGAGTCTATGGTGTGGCACACAGGAGAAGCAGCCTTGGTTTTGCTTTCCTGTTCTGTCTCATCCAGGCTAGAAACCACTGGTTGTTGCCATCACCCCCAAGGCGGGTCTTCCCTCTTTGGGAAGTCCATCATCCACACTCAGAACTATGCTAAACCAATCAGTAGAGTGATCCAGGGTCACACACCCATGACCCAGTAACTCCCAAAAACCCCACCTATGAAGCATGAGGTTTCAGGCAGAGACATCGAGAAATAAGGCATTACAATGTCCCAAAAATAACTAAATGGATGAGCAGATAGAGGCATAAGTGGAAGAACAAGCTATGGAAGGTCTACGTAGATGTTAATGGGGAGAGAGGGCAGACACTTCCAGCCAGGTGCAAAACAGTCAGCATGGGGAAAGTGAGATGCGGCAAGAGGGTTGGGGATATAGCTCAGTGCAATAAGCACCTGGTTGGCAGGTGCAAGGTCCTGAGTTGGATCCCCAGTAATACAATGAATAAAAAAAAAGAAAGAAGGAAAGAAAAGAAAAAAGAACTGGGGCAAGTGACAGTGAGGCCTGTAGCACAGCCAGGAAGAAGGCTGGGTCCCAGTCAGAGCAGAGAAGAGATGAGGAGGTAAAGGTCCAAAAACATGTATGCTGTTAGAATCCCCTGCAGAGTTCCGGGAAGATGGTGATCAGGTGAGCGGCAGAAAGAAATTCTCCCAGAGACAGATCTCTTGCACGCATGTGCTGGGTCCACAGCTGCGAAATTCCAATTGAACATGTTCCTCTGTTCTGCCTGAGCATTAACGGGTGGGCTGGATTTGCCTCAGCGAGGAGTGGGCGGGCCCTGAGAGCTGGGCGGCCGAGGCGATCAGCGCAGCGCACAGGCGGTGGCTCAGCCGAGTCCGCGTACCCCGGAGGGTGGTCGCAGTGGGACAAACCTTCCCATCTCCCCATCCTGAAGAGCTCGCCGGAGGCTGCAACCAGGAATTTTTGGCAGCAGCGGAGCAGGGCAAACTCGGAGACCGTGCCAATGAGGGCTGTGGACCAGGATCCCTCTCAGATCCATGCCCCCGCAGCCGGCGCCATCCTCGGCTGGAGAGCAGGCACTGCAGCAGCTGCGGTCCGCAGCTCCTGCGAGAAAGCCGAGGAGGCAGAGAAGCACCGGGGAGCAGCGCATCGCGGGCGAGGCACGAAATATTAGCAATTTGGGGATCTGCTGCCCACATGGATTCCACAACAGGTGAGCCGAGTGAGCAATGCAGGCGGATTTCTGAGTCGAGAAGAAACTTGACCCAGGGAGATACATCTGAGCGGCATTCCTGCCTACACAATCCCACGGTGAGTTGATTGGGTGCCTTGACTGGTTTTTTGAGTTGGGGAGAAGCTCTGCCTAGCGAGGGACATCTGAGCAGCACTACTGACTGCACAGACCCCGAATGGAAGAGCTGGATGGGTGGCCCGACCGGTTTTTTGAGTGGGGGAGAAGCTCCACCCAGGGAGAAACACCTGAGCGACCCCCTGCCTGCAAGGTCCCTGGGGAGGTGAGCTGTTTATGCGCCCCAGCCAGGTCGCTGGGTAGGGAGTACCTCAGCACACAAAGCAGCATATGAGCAGCCTATTGAGTGAACTGTCAGCAAAAAGCTTAAGGGACATTCTCCCGAACAGAAGAAGTCATTGGAGCAGCCTTTGCAACAGACCTTTGCCTGGTGAACTGCCTGGGTAATTTATTGCCCCATATTTTGAATCTGATACCCAAAAATGGGAAGACAGAAGAACAAAACGCAGTCTCAGAAAAAAACCCCACCCAGAACAAGTCCTAGAAGCGAGAATACAGGGGAACTAGGAAGCCACATACCTGCAAGTTCTGAAACGATTGGATCTGAAAAAATGAAACAACTCCAACAGGTCAGAAAAGAGCTTAAAGCAGAAATAAGCCACATACTTGCAATAATCTCTCAGACAAAAAATGAACTGAAAACTATAATAGAAGAAATGTTCCATACACATAGAGAAGAAATAGATAAAAGATAACAAGAAAGCAGAAAACAAATGGAAACATTACAAGAGCAATTTAGGAATGAATTACCAAGAATGAAACAGGTCCAAAGAGATTGCCAGGAACTGAAAACTTCCATTGAAAGCTTCCAAAACCGGTTAAATGAAACCGAAGGTAGAATTTCACACCTTGAAGACAGTATGGCAGCTTATGAGGGTGAAAGGAAGAATCTCATAAAATCATCAAAGACCCAAGAAAAATCAATCCAACACCTGAAAGATGAGGCAAAAAAAAATAATATTTCACTTATAGGAGTTAGTGAAACAGCAGGAGACCACACAAACGATATAAAAAGAATATTTGCTGAAATAATAGCAGAAAAATTTCCAAACATGGTAAAAGATACTGAACTACAGTTAATCGAGGTATATAGAACCCCAATGAGCCATAACCCCCCAAAAAACCACACACAGACATATGATAGTCAAGATCACAGACATTCAGCAAAAGAACACAATATTAAAAGCGGCTAGAGAAAAGAAACAGATCACCTATAAAGGAAAGCCCATCAGAATCACAGCAGACTTCTCCACGGAAACCATGAAATGAAGAAGAGCTTGGAGTGAGGAATTACAGATTCTGAGACAAAACAACTTCCAAACCAGACTGATGTATCCTGCAAAATTATCCCTCAAATTCAGTGGAGAAATAAAATATTTCCACAACAAAGAACAACTGAAGAACTTCATGAGTGTCAAACCAGCATTGCAAAAAGCACTAAAAGATATTCTAGACAGACAAAAAAGAGAACACAATCCCAAGAACAGCTATAGAAATAACTCCCTAAACACAACAAATAATTAAACAGTCAGCAAAAGAAGCAAAACTTCAAACAAATAACATGACTAGAATAAGCCAACATATAACCATGATAACCATTAATGTAAATGGCCTCAATTCAAAAGTCAAAAGGAAAAGATTGGAAGACTGGATTAAGAAACACAATCCAACGATATGCTGTATACAGGAAACACGTTTTACTCAAAAGGAAACCCACAGGCTGAAAGTTAAAGGATGGAAAACAATTCTCCATGGAACAGGTCCCCAGAAAAAAGCAGGGGTAGCTATTATGTTTGCAGACAATGTAAACATGAAACCAAACAGAATCAAAAGAGATAAAGAAGGCCATTACATACTAGTTAGCGGAAAGCTGTAAGAGGAAGAGATAAAATCCCTAAACATTTATGCACCAAACAATGGAGCACCAAACTTTACAAGTCAAGACTTCACAGACATGAAAAATCACCTAACTAAAAACACTATTTTAATGGGGACTAAACACCCCTCTCACTCAAAGAGACAGGTCAACTGGACAGAAACTCAGCAAAGAAATAACACACCTGAACCAAAAGTGTGAACAAATGGACTTCGAAGATGTATACAAGTATTCCAGCCCACAACATCAGAATACACATCCTTTTTAGCTGCACATGGGTTTTTCTCTAAAATTGACAACACTTTAGGCCATAGAGCATATCTACCTAAATGCAAAAGAATTGAAGTTACACCATGCATATTATCGGACAACAGTTCAATGAAACTGGAAACTAATGACAAAGGGATCTCCAAAAATTGCATAAACACTTGGAAGTAAGAAAACACCCTCCTCAATAACCAATGGGTCACAGAAGAAGTTAAAGAAGAAACTAAAAACATCTACAAATAAATGAAAATGCAAGTACAACCTACCGGAATTTGAGGTATGCAATGAAAGCAGTCCACAGAGGGAAATTTATAGCAATGAACTCATGTATAAAGAAAACAGAAAGAGAGCAAATAAAGAGCCTAATGCTACACCTCAACCTATTAGAAAAAGAGCAACAAGCCAAACCAAAAGCCCAAAGAAGGGAGGAGATTATAAAACTCAGGGCAGAAAATAATGCAATGGAGATGAAGAAACCTCTACAAAAAATAAGTGAATCAAAGAGTTGTTTCTTCGAAAGAATAAATAAAATTGATAAACCTCTACCCAACCATATTAAAAAAAAGAAAGGAAAGAACTCAAATTCATGCAATAAGGAATGAAAAAAATGAAATCACCACAGATCCCACAGAAATCCAAGAGATCATTAATACCTACTTTGAAAATCTTCACCCGCATAGGATAGAAAATTCAGAAGAAATGGACAGATTCCTAGAAAGGTACAAATTACCAAGATAGAATCAGGAAGATTCAAAAATTCTGAACAACCCAATATCAATTCACGAGATTGAACATCTCATAAAAAAATTAACAACTAAGAAAAGCCCAGGCCCTGATGGATTCACAGCAGAATTCTACAAAACATTCAGAGAAGATCTAATGCCAACACTCCTCAAACTCTTCAATGAAATCGAAAAGGAAGGAACACTCCCTAACACATTTGAGGAGGCAAGTATTGTACTGATACCAAAACCAGAGAAGGCCCCAAACTAGAAAGAGGACTATAGGCCAATCTCTCTAATGAACATAGATGCAAAGATACTCAACACAATACTAGCAAATAGAATACAGCGAATCATAAGGGAAATTATACACGACAACCAGGTAGGATTTATACCAGGAATGCAGGGATGGCTCAATATTCGCAAATCAATTAATGTAATACATCATATCAATACAGCCAAAGACAAAAACCACATGATCATCTCAACAGATGCAGAAAAGGCTTTCCATAAAGTCCAACATGCATTCATGTTAAAAACCTTAGAAAAAATAGGAATAGATGGTGTCTACCTCAATCTCATCAAAGACATCTATGAAAAACCAACAGCCAACGTCATACTAAATGGACAAAAACTGAAAACTTTCACTTTAAAGACAGGAACAACACAAAGATGTTGATTATCACAACTCCTATTCAACATAGTTCTGGAAGCACTAGCCAGAGCAATTAGACAAGAGAGAGAAACAAAAGGAATAAGGATAGGAAAGGAAGAAGTTAAACTATCCTGTTTGCAGATGACATGATACTACACATGGAGGACCCCAAAAACTCCACAAGAAAATAACTGGAATTAATTGACAAATTCAGCAGCATAGCGGGATACACAGTCAACAACCAAAAATCAATAGCATTCTTATACACGACCAACAAACAGACTGAGAGACAAATTGAGGAAACCATACCTTTTACAAAAGCATCCAAGAAATTGAAATACTTACGAATCAACCTAACAAAGAATGTGAAAGATATATTCAGTGAAAACTACAGTACTTTGAAAAAAGAGATCGAAGAGGATTTCAATAAATGGAAAATCATACCCTGCTCATGGTTAGGAAGAACCAACATTGTGAAAATGGCCATACTACCAAAACTGTTGTACAGATTCAATGCAATTCCCATTAAACGACCATTAGCATACCTCACAGATCTAGAGAAAATATGCCTCAAATTCATCTGGAAGCAGAAGACATTCAGAATAGCGAAAGCAATCCTGGGCAACAAGGACAAGTCAGGTGGAATCACAATCACTGACATGCAATTATACTAAAAAGTTACTGTAATAAAATCACCCTGGTACTGGCTCAAAAACAGACCTGAGGATCAAGGGAACAGACATGAAGATGCAACAGCAATGAAAAGCACACTCAGCCAACTAGTATTTGCCAAAGGGGCGAACCAAACTCACTGGAAAAAGGATGACCTCTTTAATAAACGGTGGAGGAAAAACTGGCTTTCCTCTTGCCGAAAACTGAAAATAGATCCCTGTCTATCACCATGCACCAAACTCAGGTCAAAATGGATCACAGATCTCAACATTAACAGAGAAACTCTAAATCTATTGGAAGAGAAAGTAGGTAAAAATCTTAAAGACATAGGAGTAGGCAGAGAGTTCATGAACAAGAATGAAACAGCAAGGGAAACACTTCAAAGAATCAATAACTGGTACCTCATCCTACTGAAAAGTGTTTGTACCTCTAAAGAAATCACCAGCAAAGTAAAAATAAAACCCGCAAATTGGGAAAAAATCCTAGCTGGCTTTCCTTCAGACAAAGGTCTTCTATCTAGAACATACAAAGAATTAAAAAACATGTACCTGTCCAAATTCAAAGACCCAATGTATATATGGGCATCTGAGATGAACACACACTTCTCAGATAAAGAAATACAAATGGTAAATAAATATATGAGAAAATGTTCCACATCCTTAGTCATTCGAGAAATGCAAATAAGAACAACACTGAGACTACATCTCACCCCAGTAAGAATGGCCAGTATGAAAAAATCATGCAATACAAAAGGCAGGCGAGGCTGTGGAGAAATAGGGACTCTATTACACTGTTGGTGGGAATGCGGACTGGTGCAACCACTGTGGAGAACAGTTCGGAGATTTCTTAGCAAAGTAGGTCTAGAGGTTCCATTCAAACCAGCTATTCCCCTTCTGGGTATTTTCCCAGAAGATCTAAAAGCATCATATCACTCTGATATATGTCCACCCATGTTTACAGCAGCGCAGTTTGTAATACTAAAATTGTGGAAGCAACCCAAATGTCCATCCACAGAAGACTGGATTAAAAAACTGTGGCATTTTTATATAATGGAATATTATTAAGCTATAAAGAGGGACAGATTTGGGGCCTTTGTTGGCAAATGTTCACAACTGGACACCATACTCATAAGTGAAATAAATCAGAGGTATATGTGCAGGCAACATATTGTGTCACTGGTGTAAGAACCTGAGGGTGGGAACATAAACTAAGAGACATGAAGGAAATCTGTTCAAATACAAAGAACAGATGGGACGAGGGAAAGGAGAAAAGAAAGAGGCAAAAATGTATGTATGTATGTATGTATGTATGTATGTATGTATGTATATAAGTATATACATATGTGCAGCACGGCTAACATGGTTCTACTGTGGTCTTATATCACTTAATGGTATGGAATAGTTGATGACTGGTTGCTTGATCAATCTTGTATGTCTATATGTGTTCTCCGGAGCATACATTTTGAAGATATCAATATGCAATGCAACAACTATTGTTGGTTTTCTGTTGCTTTCTCTATAATTCAATTCTGATTATATGGTTATTGAGCTACTTTGTGTCTCTTTGTTAAGGCTTTTCGTTTTTTTTTTCTTTCTTTTTCTGTTGATGATGTAGTTTTTTTGCTTTCACACTTTATTCTTTTTTATTTTAAAAAAAAGAAAAGCACAAAAACATATTAACAAACAGACACAAATTAGCATAAAAAATAGTACAATCAAAACTGATCCACAGACGAGGTGACATGGACTCACCAGTGGTTGTTGTTTTACCCATTGATATCTTTGAAGTGTGTATATATGAACCCAGATACAGACATGCAAAATTGGTCAGACTATTAATCCTCTAAACAACAGAAAACCACAAAAAACAAAAAACCAAAGACAAAAACACACACAAAAAGAAAAAAAACAAATCCACCAATAGTTGCTGCTTTGCATATTGATATCTTCGAAGTGTGTGTTCAGGATAACATATACAGATATACAAGATTGATCAAAAAACCCGTCATCAATTATTCCTTAGCATTAAGTGATACAATAGTAGAACCATGTTAGCCCTCCTGCGCATATCTATATTCATATATAAATACATATATTTTTGTCTCTTTTCTCCTTTCCCTCGTCCCATCTGTTCTTTCTTTTTTAAGAGATTTCCTTGATGTCTCGTAGTTTATTTTCCCGCCCTCAGTTTCTTACACCAGTGATAAAATACGTTGCCTGCACATGTACCGCTGATTTATTTCACTTATGAAAATGGAGTCCAGTTTTCACCAATTGCCTACAAAGTCCCCAAAACTGTCTTTCTTTATAGCTGAATAATATTCCAATATATAAAAAAGCCACAATTTTTTAATCCAGTCTTCTGTGAATGGACACTTGGCTCGCTTCCACATTTTAGCTATTACAAATTGTGCTGCTATAAACATGGTGCACATATATCATAGTGATATGATGTTTTCAGATCTTCTGGGAAAATACCCAGAAGAGGAATAGCTGGTTTGTTTTTTTATTTATTTTTTTATTTTTTTATTTTAGAAACATAAAAGTACAAAAACATATTGACAAACAGACACCCATTATCATA
>PVLD010037669.1:0-10088 GCA_004027595.1 Dinomys branickii | reverse complement strand
ATGGGCGTGCGCGTGTGCAGTGTGAAATCCGCACAGCGGAGGCAGCGCCTGTCTCAGTGCCAGCCTCCCTTTCCCTGCTGTAAGTGCACGGGGCTTCCGGAAGGATTCTCCACCCTTTGTTTTCTCCTGAAATCACTATAGAAGTTCACGGTTGCTGACCTGATGGGTACTACCAGCTGGAGAGCTGCCCTTGGCGGAGGCAGACAGGAAAGCAGGAACGCTCTTAATGTCCTCCCAAAAGAAACGTTTGATGGACAAAAGAGTGGTTGTATTTTTACCCTCTCCCTTCCTGCTGCCAGGCATCTTTAAATAGATCCTCTAGCTTAGGGACTTGTATGGAATAATTCATATTAAACTCAAGAAGTGGAGGAGAATTGGTTCTCTCTTCTCTCTCTCTCTGTCTCTCTCTCTCTCTCTTTGTCAAGCTAACAGGAAAAGGCTCATTTTAATTCAGCTGTTTTATATTTTTCCTTGTAGGTCTTTTAATGAACTTTTGCTAATTTGGAAAAACCAACCAAAGCCCCCAGGAAAACAAAAGGAACAAGAAGCTGCCGCATCGATTGCTCTTTAATACCTCTTGATCCCAAGGACATTAGCAGCATCTTTTCAGGATGCTGCACAGAGAGGGTTGTAAATGGAAATTTCTAATTGAGAAGTCCAGTGCCTTCCATTTGCCACTCATCAGCCAAACTGTTGTTCTGCTGCACAGAGAGAGAGAGAGAGAGAGAGAGAGAGAGAGAGAGAGATCTCCATTTCCAAAGCCCTATGCATTTTCACTGGGCTCAGCCTAGGATCTATGTCTCCCCTCTCCTTTTCACCAAACAGGTTTCCTAAATACATTCAGGCCTATGCTGGCCAAATTAAAAGTCCTGTCTGGGCTTCTTTGTGTTTTGGGGGTAGGGGACAGAGAGGTGGGTAGGATGAGGAAAGGGGGCAGGGCAGGGCACAAGGATCCGGAGCTCTGTTCCAAATCACTTGTCTCTCCCCCTGAAACAGAGAATAACCTCATTTCTCTTGATGTGGACCGAAGTGAATCCTGGCGTTCCCATAGTGTTCTGGCCCCCAGGCCCTCGCGAAGATGTCTGGGTCACTGGGACGGTATGCTTGTCCCTGCCAGCCCGGGTCACTCTGGCCCTGCTCTTGGGGAGCCACGTGGCTGCTCCTCTGTGCAAGTGGGTTCGGGCTCAGGGCTACAAAAAAGCCCCCATATCCTATCAGCTCAGCAGAGCTAGTGCCAAGAATGGCATCCTGGGAACACTATGGAGATGAGGAGACCTCATAGGCCATTCGCCCGGATGGAGCAGGACCCAGGCTGTCTGCAAAACAGACGAGCAAAGAGTGAGCTCACAGTGGAAGGAGCTCAGGCGAAGGGAAAAGGGGACGAGCTGGGAGCTGTCCTGAGCAAAAGAAAAGAAAGGCCACATGCCACCCAGGAAGATTGCAGGGCCAGCGGGAGGTGGTGGTGGAGAAGGGACTTGCAAGAAAGAAGTACCCAGACATGGCACTGCCAGTTAGCTGGATTCTTTTCTGAATTAGATTATGTGAAGGAAAGAGGGGAAATATATAGCCGGCCAGCTGTTCAAAGGCTTACAACCTTGCTTTTATTGTCCGGGTAAGTTGGTGAGGTGGGGCATCAGAGGAATTCCAAACATACCATCCCAGAGAAATTTTAATATGCTCCACAGTGTCATACACGAAGAGGAAATGACAGCTGATCACAGCCAGGACTGGACACAGCAATTCAGGCCCCGGAGTTCACCCACTCGCCCCAGCCCCAGCTTCCCCGCTCAGTATTAGGTCCACTCAGTCTTTCCACCTGCTTCCCCATCCCCTCTAGTCTTGCCAGACTGCCCGGATCAAGCGGCATTCCCTGATTAGCACAGAAAGAGGTAAGGATGGGCTTGAAGACCCACAGCCAAGTAGCTGAGGGCTGCCTAGGGTGAGTCAGGCACCCCAGGGAGACATAGGCATTTTAATCGAACCACAGGGGGATTATCTGCTCATAAGGACCAAATCGAGGTCCCTGGTGATGCTGTCTTCAGGGTTTTTTCCCAGTAACCTAACCGTGTGATAAAACAGCAGACTGACTTATTTGAAAGCAACACTGTGTGAGACCCAGAGATCTGGGTTTGGGGAGCAACTTCCTGCCAGCAGTTCCCAGGGGCCCCCTGAAGGCAGGCCAGGCCCATGGATTCCAGTGATTCTGAGAGTGGGACAAGTCAGTGGTGGGAGAGGATGACTACGCCTTCCTCTTGTATGTTTCTAATTCAATGAGTCATCCAGGGGCCCTGACGTCAGCTGCTGAGTAGGTGGCTCCCACCTGCCCCCGGTACAGACAGCCTGGGGTCCTTTTGGAAGGGTGCTCAAGACAACAGAGAAAGGATAAACTGCTCTTTTCTCAGGCTTCTCCTACCTACCCAGGCTGCCAACCAAGATCATACCATATTCACTGGGCAAGTGAGACCTGCCCAGGATCTGCTGATCAAGTCCTAAGAGGAACTCCTTCATCATAAGTGGAAGGCAAACCCATTGATAAGTGACAGCCATCTCAAGTAAATCTAGACACCAACAGCTATTCCGTTTTTACCCAGATTACCTATTGACAAAGCCCATTTTGGTACCAAAATCTAACTGGAGCGAGTTCACAGTCAGAGAATAAAGGGTAGAACAACACTTCCCTCACCTTTGTACCCATCAGCACCAGGCTTATTGCCAAGGCCTGACCAATATTACTAAACAAATGATGGGACGAACAGTTCACAGGAAGAATAATAGTGCTTCAATTATGAGTTCTTAAAATAGAGGCAAAATCACCAGCCACCATTGGTGGCCACAATTCCAAAAAACTCATCGCATTTTTCAAGAGCCCAGGAAAATAAATGAGTTGGAAATTGTTAAATGTATTGAAAAGTGATTTATTTGCCCCTTGACAGTGTCACTGGAATTCAAATTAAGATTGAAAACTCCACTGGCACCTTTCCATCTGTGGGTGTCAGAGGCTTGATACACAATCTCATAAGAAGGCCTCAGTCAGTTCTCCCATTACCTGAACCAAATGTATTTTAAAACAAATGATGCAATACATTGCATATTGTGTTTAAACACTAGCATATAATGATCTGAATAATGGTTTAAGAAAATAGTTTTGAGCCAGCTAACTGCTTTACTAAGTGCAGCAGTTTTAAGAAAAATCACTGTAAAGTTTTGTAACAATAGAATTTATATTACCTTTCCTAAAACCTTTCTTAAATGGTGAATATTCCAAAGTTGTAAATTAACTCATTCAAAAGTCAGTTTTGTATTCAACAATGCTCGTCAGGCTAGGTATCAAACAAAATCAGAAAACTTTCTCATTAGTCACGCCCCCAGTCCACAATGAAAACTGGTCAATAGGACCCTAAAGTTCTCTTTCAGAAGCAAGACGAGGGAGAAGAAAATGAACAGATACTTGCATGAAGTCTAAATACTCAACTGAGCAGCCTGTAGTCCTGCTATCTTTGACACCCGCAGTCAACACGGAGCTGTAGGCACCTCCATAGATTCTAAATGCACCTAGTATTTAATGTTACATGTTGAAGCGATTTACTTAGGCCAGCTCCTTATAATTAAAATACACTAATGTTAGAAATGAAACAAGGCGTGCTTTGCTGTAGCCATAGCTGTTAACAATGACAGTCAGAAAGGACTCAGGACTCCCGTCTTGCCAAATAGCTTCCTTTCGCGCACCTGAATCTCGGCCGAGCTGGGAGACTGCCTGTTCCCGGAGGCTTATCTGGGTTTGGCGGTTACAATGAGCCTCAGTTACTGGGAGTTCTGAGTCATTAACATTCTGCACACAATCAAACTTCCAGTCCCCCAAGAAAGAGGTATGTGAAGGCCTCCTACAGCTCAATTGTTCATTTAAAGGGAGAACTTGTATTCCGGAGTTTGAAAGAACCCTGCAAATATTCCTCAGGTGTCTTTAGGAGTCATTCCTCCAGCTCCTGGTCCCTGTGCTGGTGGGAGCATCCTCTCCTAGTCACTCCTTGGACATTGAAGCACTGGTGGTGCTATTGGGACGAGCTGACTACTAAAAATAACTTCTTGCAATAAGGCCAAGGCAAATAGCATGCATTTCCTCAGACTTTGTGCCCAATCAAAATCATACGGCAAACCATCCTCCTCTGTCCCTGATGCTCCCCAATGCATCTATGCAAGAGAAGCCCCACATGCGTTGGGAAAAGAATGCAAAAGAGCAAGATTCCTACAAAGTGCGACACCAAAAGCCAGAAATAAATGTTGCCTATTGTTTGAAGTCATTCTGAGCACTCCGGCACAGCTCTGGCGAGAGCTCAGCAGCATACATAAGTAGTAATAAAAGTAAACAGTGCACGTTGAACCTCACAGGCTCGCCTGAGCTAATAGTGCCCCATTGTAAGTGGGATGAGGGCGGTGAGGAAGACACTGGGCTCCACGGATCCATGTCGGCAAGTTGCTGTTTCTCTGTCCCCTTCCACAGGGTCAAATATAAGAACCGTTACAAAGTTACATCTAACTACGCAGAGAGCTTGAAAAGAATTCTAAATCAAACCAAAAGATATTTTCGAGCTTCTCGGGAAGGCTCCCTGCTCTGTCACGGACTTCAAAGACCCTTTCATTTAAAAAACACAAGGCTAACATGCTACAAATTAATGCAAATTAAAGTAATGCAAATGTAAGTGGTATTTAAAGGTTGTCTCTTTGTCTGAGAGGAGGATGAAAGGCTCGGTTTGGAAAGAAGCAATGTCCTAGGCAAGCCGTCAGCGCTTGCCTTCCTGCTTACCTTGGGGGAAACGCAGGGCTCGTTTCTTCTCAGACTTTTCTGAGAGCTAGAAAGAGGTCCTGTTACTTCCAAATGCTTTTGTTCTTCTGTCCCTCTGTCACATGGCTTGCCTTTTATATTTGCAACACACAAAAGTTAGGACTGTTGTTTAAGCGACACAGAGAGAGAGAGAGAGAGAGAGAGAGAGAGAGAGAGAGAGAGAGAGAGAGGGAGAGAGAGGGAGAGAGAGTGTGTGTGTGTGTCAAATGGAAAAGTGCCATTGCAGGCATATATCAATCAGGCGTGCGGCCGCAGCAGCGCACCAGCAAATGGAAATGCCACGGAAATGTGAGGCGCTCGTTATCGGGACTCACAGCCGCTGCCCCCTGCTCGGCTCCCTTCCACGGAGCATCTCAGGATGGGAACGAGGACAAGGAAGTTTTCTTTTCTTGTCTTTTTCCTTTCTTTTTTCTTTCCTTTCCTTTTTTTTTTTTTTTTGTACTCCGAAAATAATAGACTGAATGAATATTCTGAACTTAATTCTTTTGCAAGCCTGTGGCTGTCATAAAGATGTGCGGTCCTCGATAGAAACACATAGTTTTGGAAATACAAAAACAGGCTGGCATTCTGTTGGATGACTCAACAGCTGACAGGGATGAAGTGGAAATGCTAAGAGAGGGGAAAGATGGGCATGAGAAATCTTACTCAAGCGATGCCTTTCCAGCAAGTGCAAAACACTGCCCTATTTTATCATGTGTGTGGGTGGTGAGAGTTCTTCTTTTCTGAGTTATTCATCCATTAAATGATTTTTAGCAAGCAGATACATGATTAAATTCACAATGGCACTTTAATAAGAGTCTTCATCAACATCATTTAAAATAAAACTTTAGATTGGATTTAGAAACAATGAGAAACATGTGGTCCATGACTCCTTGAGACAAGCAAGGGTGTGATGAGCAGGTAAGGCCAACCCATCTTATCATAATTAGTAGAAAAGTAGCAAAGGTAACTGTATGTGTGGGTGAAGCGCCTACCGCTGAATAATGCTGTGCTATGAGCTGTGGGACCAAAAAGGGAAATATTTCATAAAGCTTGCTTGAAAGGCTTAAAATTAAGACAGAAAACCATCAGCAGATTTTGTGGAAAATACAAAGAACCACTTTTAATTTTTTAAATGTCAGATTCGGTCTCAGAATAATTTGTTTCATTAATACTGATGAAGAATTAAACCAAGAAATTTTTTTAGAACCCATGCTATTTTACAGAAGAGTAAATGCATCACAAAAAAGGTATTTCTCTTGGAAGCTCCAGGTAACTATTAATGTCAAAACTGTCATATTCTGTTGTAGCACAACATTTATTATGCATTAATAAACTGATAATCACATTATTCTCTTTCTGAAGAACCTTTGCTCTATAGACCCACTGGTGCTTATACTTTGTGGGGTTTCTCTTGTTTTGTTTTGCTTGTTGGTTTGTTTTTTTGCAGTACAGGGACTGAACCCAGGGCCCTCACACTGGTTCTGAGTTTGTGATCCTCTTGCCTCATGCTGCCAGAATTCTGGGATTACAGGTGTGTGCCACCACACAAGAAGTATCTTAAAATGTTCCGTTATTTTTCCACCTCTTAGTAAGAAGCCCCTTTTCTTTTGGTCTACTTGGAAAACCCTGTCTGCTCTGGACTTGTCAAAGACAGAATCCACCTAGGATAAAGGATGAATGACAAGTTCAACGCCTTGAAAGAAAACTTGGCTCTTGGCTGACGATGATATTGGCTAAATGTCTTGAGAGCAGAAGATCAAACAACAAATGGAAACTGGGCCTCAAAAATGGAAATAATCTGAAAGGGGAAATGACTTGTCGCTGAGTAAGAGCCATGGAAACAGTCATGAATACGTTTTCTGGCTCCATTTGGTGGGTCAGATTGGGAGGGAGAACGAAGTCTTTGGCCACCAATGCTTTTAAATATCAGAGCTTGACGCTCATCCACCTTTTCATTCCTCCTGAGAAATAGTTCACAGCTTTCTCAGCCTATGGTCATTGCTCCACCCTGCCATCTTTCGCCTTGGGGTTCTCAGGGTTACCCTATCTATCTCAAAGCAACATGAAAAGGTGTGGTTCTTCCTGGGCGGAATTTTTCAGCCCTCTACAATCTGCCCTTCTGGAAGAGCACCGCAGAAAGTGTAAAGACTGCAAACATATTGAACGCTTGGCCTCAGAAGACAGGCTCTCTCCCAGATGGAGCCCCACGGCTTCCTCCCACCGTTACTCTGTCAGCGGTGGCGAAGAGTACCATCTGCTGCCCCTTTCAACAGAGAGGCTTTGCCTCCGCCCATTGGGCTCCAGGGGCCCTCTTTCTAAGCCTGTCAATAGGTATCTGGCAACAGCAACTCTTTGCAGTACATCATGGTGCTTTTTAGAAATGTCACTGTGCCATGTGGTTACTTTCCTGGCCATCATTAATGCTGCCAAGAAAGAAAGGTTTCCTTTAAATGTCCATTTGTGCAAAGAGGATGAAAATACCCCCACAGTTATTTGCTCTGCACTCCGGGTGGGAAAAGTTTGCAGAAGGAGATTGTCTATCAGCTGGATGGCAAATCTTCCACAGGATTATTCTGAGCCTTTTGTTTCTGGTCCTGCTGTCAGGTTGCATCTGCCCTGTGTACGCCCCAGTAGAAATTTGCAAGAGTCACCCAGCATCCAAACACCCGTGGAGATGGATAAGTCTGAGCAGGTAAGAAGACAGGACCTGCCTCCTTACTGTGGAGCTTGAAGGAGCAGGGGTTTCCTCTTCCTTCCTCAGGGTGGCTGGAGGACCCAGGTATGACCAAGCCCGGCTCACCAGACAGCCATCTGGGAGCAGTGACCAAGGCATGCAGACATTCAAAGGTTATTCCCTGTGCTTGCACCAGAACTGACAGTCCAGAGGTTGCAGTGGGCCAGTGTCTGGGCAACAGAACCCAGCAATGGGACGGTGGGTATCTGGAAGACAGAGTTTCCAGCTTTCCTAGTGATTTTGTGAGCCATATCAGTCCCCACCCTGGCCAAGATCTTGCCAATAAATTCCTTTTTACTTTAATTAGCTAGAGACAGTTTTTGAGATTGGCAACCAAGACTCCTGACCTGAATGCAACACTTTCCAAATTTAGGCAAACTAACATCATTAACATATAGATGGCAATGCAACCCCTACTTCTTCCCAGTTCCTTTCCAAGACACTTGCATGGTTTTCAATTCATTGTCAGTATCCTATAGTGTACTATCACATAGCAGAAATGGAAAGTTCATATGCAGATTTATAACAAGATGTCTAGGGTTCTGTGTGTGTGTATGTGCGTGCATGTATATATGTGTTTGTGTGCATAATGCTAATCTACCAACATAGTTTACTAGGCACAGTTTACAATTATCTATGAGAATATTAATCTGCATTGTCCCCTTGCATATGATAATATTCACTCATTCACAAATACCTGTTAGTAAAAATAGCAACTACCTAATGAGTGGTTACTCTCTGCTGAGCTCTGTGATAAATATTCTACACTCGTGATCTTTTTTGAAGAGATACACAACAGCCTCAGAAGGTAGATACTATTGCCTCTCTTTCACAGATAGAGAAATGGAGGCTCTGAGAGGTTGGGAACTTACATATAGTTGACACAGCAAGCAAATGACAGTTAGGAACTCTGACCTTCCTGTCTCCAAAAGTGACAGTTTAACTGCTTTGCCATGCTACTCCCATTCAACAGAAATTTCCTGAGCAGCACCTGCTATTGGAGTGGGCAAGGGCAAATACGAGTAGGATCTGGATTCAGTTCTTCAGGTGTCTATGATACGCTATGCAAGACAGGAATGTTTGTTTCATTGCAAATGTTCTTACAGTGACAACATTGCAAGGGAGAACGTGATCAGGACCACCAGAAGAGCAAATGAGGAAATGACATGTCCCAGAGGACATCACTGGGTCTGAGCTTTGAAGGCACCCCATGGGAACAGAGAATGAAGGTGAGTTTGTGGAGTAACACAATCAGGCATTTTGCCTGGGCTTCAACTATGTGCGGGTGAGCCAGGAGGGTGTGGAGCTACGCTAAGAAGCTTGTGCCAGAGGGACTGAAAAGGTAGGCCAAAAGGGAAAGCCAGTCTGAGACAAAGGTGAGGTCATGTAAGTAGAAGAAGATGACTGGGGCAGAGGAGCAAAGCTAAGCAGCTGGCAGAGGCGCGGACACGTGCTGTCATTCATCCGTGCCACTCATGGAGCAAATATGCTTTGATGAAAAGAACTATTTTTCAAAAAGTATGATCATTTAAAAGTCAAGGTTACAAAACTATACTAGATAACTTGAAATAAACTTTGAAATCAAGGAAAGTAACTCTCAGATTATCTCTTAACTGCTCAAGCTAGTCTCATGCAGCATGCCCAGCACTGGATAAGATAAGGTTTCTCCAGTCATGGTGGAGCAGTATGTCAGTAAGGCAAATGACAAATACCTTGACTATCAAAGGCTTAAAGCATAAGGGCATCTTTTCGTCTGGAGATGTGACTCAGGGGTAGAGAGCTTTCCTATCAAGTCTGAGGCCCTGGGTTCAGTTCCCAGTACCACCAACACACAACCAAAACCAAAACATCCACATAAAGGCATTCCTGCCACTCAGGTCAGAGGTGGACAATTCTAAGGATAGTTCAGGGGCTTCATAATATCATCGAAAATCCAAGCCCCTTGTTTTTTCATCATGTTCAGCTTTGATGGCTTCTGTGCTCCTCTGGCACAATAATTCATAACACAAGGTGTCTGGTAGAACTCTAGAACTCACACTGAAATTCAGGAGTCAAAAGGGAAAAACAGAAGAGTTTGCTCTTCCGTCGGAAGGATAAACTTTCCAGAAACTTTAAAGCCTTCCGCTTACAACCTATTGACCAGAACCTGACCAGGTGGCCAGCCCAACAGTCTCTGCAGTGTGAGATGCAGTGTACTTCACTGGCCTGGCCCGAACACAGTCTAGGCCTTGTGATTGGGTTCAGAGCCAACCAAACATGAAAGAAGATATAGAGCAGTTGGGTAGACAACTGGTAGCATGTGCCACAATGAAAGGCAGGAAGAGCACAAGTGGGAGCTCAACTTGGGCAGCTTAGCAACTTCATGAGACCTTTCTCAAAATCAAAATTTAAGGGGCTGGGGATATAGCTCAGTTGAATAAGCACTTGCCTGGCAAGTGCAAGGTCCTGAGTTCGATCCCCGGTACCACAAAAAAAAAAAAAAAAAAAAAAAAAAAAAAAAAAAAAAAAAAAGATAAAAAAAAAAAAAATCAA
>PVLD010037668.1:0-10088 GCA_004027595.1 Dinomys branickii | reverse complement strand
AAATGGGCATCTGAGATGAATACACACTTCTCAGATAAAGAAATACAAATGGCAAATAAATATATGAGAAAATGTTCCACATCCTTAGTCATTCGAGAAATGCAAATAAAAACAACATCGAGATTTCATCTCACCCCAGTAAGACTGGCCAGTATGAAAAAGTCATCCAATAACAGATGCTGGCGAGGCTGTGGAGAAACAGGGACTCTATTACACTGCTGGTGGGAATGCAGGGTAGTGCAACCACTGTGGAGAGCCGTTTGGAGATTTCTCAGCAAACTAGGTCTAGAGGTTCCATTGAAACCAGCTATTCCCCTTCTGGGTATTTTCCCAGAAGATCTGAAAACATCATATCACTCTGACATATGTGCACCCATGTTTATAGCAGCACAATTTGTAATAGCCAAAATGTGGAAGCAACCCAAGTGTCCATCCACAGAAGACTGGATTTAAAAATTGTGGCATTTTTATATAATGGAATATTGTTCAGCTATAAAGAAAGACAGTTTTGGGGACTTTGTAGGCAAGTGGTCAAAACTGGAGTCCATACTCATAAGTGAAATAAATCAGCGGTACATGTGTAGGCAACGTATTGTATCACTGGTGTAAGAACCTGAGGGTGGGAATATAAACTAAGAGACATGAAGGAAATCTGTTCAAAACCAAAGAACAGATGGGACGAGGGAAAGGAGAAAAGAAAGAGGCAAAACTGTATGTATGTATATATATATATATATACATATGTGCAGGAGGGCTAACATGGTTCTACTATTGTATTATATCACTTAATGCTAAGGAATAATTGATGACAGGTTATTTGATCAATCTTGTATGTCTGTATGTGTTATCCTGAACACACACTTCGAAGATATCAATATGCAAAGCAGCAACTATTGTTGGGTTTTTTTTTTGTCTTTGGTTTTTTGTTTTTTGTGTTTTTTTCTGTTGTTGAGACGATTAATTGTCTGACCAATTTTGCATGTCTGTATCTGTGTTCATGTATATACACTTCGAAGATATCAATAGGAAAAGCAACAACCATTGTTGAGTCCATGTCACCTTGTCTGTAAATCAGTTTTGATTGTAATATTTCTTATGCTAATTTGTGTCTGTTTGTTAATATGTTTTTGTGCTTTTATTTTTTAAAATAAAAAAATTGATAATTACATGTGTCTTTTGAATCTCTCTCCTCCACTGGATATGAGCAACTTGAGAAAAGCTGATTCTTATTTACCTTGGGACCCCGGAATCCAGTATAATGCCTGAAACATAGTAGATGCTCAGGAAATATGTGTAAAATGCATGTCACATTTCTGATCCAGTACCTAAATCAAGAGCCACATACTTGGGTCACATCTATGTGTCTCTTGGCAAAAGACAGGAAGACCATCAGGATGATCTCAAGGGTGGACCAGCCACTGTCCAAGGGTATGGAATGTGTCATTCAGATGATGTCACCCTGGGGTCTCTGTAGAGGCCAAAGGGAGACAGGGGAGGTGTCAGAGCTCAGCTTCTGGACTCTGAACCACCTAGGTAAAAACCCTGATGTTTTACCTGTCACAACTTATAAACCTGGTCAAGGACAGTGAAGCCTGGTGCCCTTAGCCTCTTGATCCTTAAAGTTCAGATGATAGCAATAACTTCACAAAGTGCTGTGAAGATTTAATAAAATAATCTGTGAACAGAAAACATGAATTTGTTTCACAACTAGACATCTGTCCAAAGAAGATACACAAATAGTCCAGAAACACATAAAAACATGGTCAACATCGCTAACCATTAAAAAACTGCAAACCTGGCCCACCATATGGTATTACCTTGTATCCATTAAGATGGCTACTATAAAAAAAAAAACAGAAAATAAGTGTTAGCAGTAATACAGAGACGCCCAAAGTCCTTGTGTGTTGCTGGTAGGAATATAAAGCCATGAGCCTACTATGCAAAACAGTATGCTAGTTCCTCAAAAACTTAAAGATAGAATCTCCATATGGTCCAACAATTCCACTTCTAGGTATAAACTCCAAAGAACTGAACGCAGAATCTTAGATGTTTATAGCATCCCTGTTCACAATAACCAAAATGTGGAAGCAACCCAAGTGTCTGTTGACAGACAGATGAATGTGGTTATATATACCATGGGTTATTATTCTTCCTTAAACAAGAAGGAAAGTGTTATGAAGGACACAATTGGGATGAATGTTGTGGACATTATGTTAAGTGATATAAGCCAATCACAAATAGACAAGTACTGAATTATTTTACATGAAGAACTAAGAATCACAGAGACAGAAAACCCAAGGGTAGCTGGGGAAAGGACAGTGGGGTAGTTGCTGTTTAATGAGCATATACTTTTAGTATTGTAATATTAAAGAAACTTTGGAAATTGCATGACTCTGTGACTCTAATACTACTAAACCATACACTTAAAAATGAATAAGATAGTATGCTTATTTTATCACAATTATAAATTAGTAGATAGATAGCAGATAAATGCTGCCAACAATAAAAATAAGACCCCTTCCTGTCATCCAAGTGTCCCAGTGGTGCACATTTTCCAGACAACTTGAGAACCACCCCCTCCCCCCTCAGTTTTTCCATTCACAGGTGTGGGGACTGGAACCCTGGCCGCACAGCTGGTTAGCAAGGCAAGCACACAACCCAGGTGGTCCAGTTCCACAGTCTAACTCTCCCATCGCTCTGCCCTCCCTAGCCTGTACTTAGCCCTGCTGGTCTGGGGCCAGTCAATGCACAGGGATATTGTAGAATTAAAGAAGGTAGCAGACAGTGCTTAGCCCAGAGCCTAAGAGGTAGCAAGCACTCAAACTGTAAAAGTAGAAAATTAAACTTGAGTTTCTATGACTCCAAAGGAAATGATCCATCTTCTATAGAAAAGGTTCAGATCAGAAAGCAAAGCCCTGATCCCTAGTCACAGCACCGGATCCATGACTCAATGATGGACATGTCACGCACTCCACCTGCACAACTGCTGAGTTACCTTTATGTAGCTGTTCTCCTTAGGACCGTGGCCATCACCTCAATTGATTCTTATAGAAAACATGAGGAGTCGGGAGGACAGGAGAGACTCAGAGAGACCACAGCCCTAGCACCGGGTCTCCCCACACCCTGCCTGCTGGCCTCTTTCTAACGTACCAGTTTTCTTCTCAGGAACGGTGAACTGCTGTCTGGAGGGAATCACCTGTCAGTGAGCCTCTGACAGGGCTGAGTGCTCATGCTTCCCTAGGGATCATCAAGGCCACTGCTCCTGAGGAATCCAAAGTCCAATAAAGCCATGACTGCTAGCCAACAAAGGCAGATACTGTCACTTCTCCATGCACCCTGGTCTGGAAATCTTCCCTCCAACTAGAGCATCAGAGAAGACAGATTCATGAGGCATCTGGGAGGTGTCCCAGTAATCCTGCTCGGATACCACATCCACATTGACATATCCAGCCAGGCCTATCAGACAACTGCAATCCCAATTCATCACCTGTTCCCAAGCCTACAACTGGTCTACCCACTCCAAGAAGCCACAGTTTCTGCCAAGCCAAAACCATGGGATGCAATCTGCATCTTAGAGGACAACACTCGTATTTGTTAACATGTGAAGAATACATAATGCATGCAAGACCCTGCTCCTCTGTATTTGGTGTGACCTAGAAGAAAGGTATTAAGGAAGGCTTCTGGTTGTACAATTGGGTTGGGTGGTTATTTCCTTGATATTGTTGTCAGCTTATTTTTCACTGATAAAATGTGCTGCTTGTTCGTAAGTTGTTGTTTTATGGAATACAGCCTTATCAAATGTAGTTGTTCTGTGGCTATCTGAAAAAATGTCTAGGAAACTTTGAATAGGAACAGATTAGTTCCCTTGAATAAGTTATGACTTTATTTCTCCAGAAAATGTAATCTTCACTTCACCAATTCTTCTTGTGGTCTGAAAATTTCCTTCATTTCCTTTATTGGACCACACCATGAGCCACAGCAGGAGATTCAGGAGAGGGGGAGCCCTCTGCATGTCAGCTACAGCTGTCAAGCAGAAAGACAGATTCTTCTAGTAGGTTTACCCCACTAACCCCACTCAATACCGTTCTCATTGATTGCATCTCTGGATCTCTGTGGCTGAAATAAAGAACTTATCCCACCCTTTAAAAAAAGTTATAGGGTTGCAGACTCTTATCATGGAACAAGAATTTTCAGATAGTAAAAAAAGAGACATGAAAAGGTTTATTAGAGAAGAGATATAGGACACACTCAAATATTGAAGTGTAGGTGCTCAGAGAAATGATAACGTGTTACAACCTGGGACCCAGCACATTTAAAGGAGTGTCCTCAAGACAGGTGACCTATGCAGTGAACCTTTTTTTCATATATTTATTCGCCATTTGTATTTCTTCATCTGAGAAGTGTGTATTCATCTCAGATGGTCATTTTTGGATTGGGTCTTTGAATTTTGGAAGCCTAATTTTTTAAAATTCTTTATATGTTCTAGATAGAAGTCCTTTGTTTAAAGGACAGTTGGCTAAAATTTTTCCCCAATTCATAGCTTTTCTTTTTATTCTATTGGTGATTTATTTAATATGCAAAAACTTTTCAACAAAATGAGATCCCAGTTGTTGATTCTTTGAAGTAATTCCCGTGCAGTTTGGTTTTTGTTCATGAACTCTCTGCCTACATCTATGTCTTCAAGATTTATACCTACTTTCTCTTCCAGTAGGTTTAATGTTTCTGTTTTAATGTTTATATCTTTGATCCATTTTGACTTTACTTTAGTGCACAGAGATAGACTTGGGTCTAGTTCTAATCTTTGGCATGTGGAAAACCAGTTTTTCCAGCACCATTTATTAATGAGGCTATCTTTCTTCCAGTGACTGAAGAATGAGTAAAAAAAGATGTGGTATTTTTATACAATGGAGTATTACACAGCTACAAAAAAGATAAACTCAAGGCTTTTATATGTAAATGGACACAACTGGAGACCATACTCATAAGTGAAATAAATCAGACCCACATGTGTAAAGATTGTTTTGTCTCCCTAGTGTAAGAACCTGAAAGAGTAAATAAAATCTAAAAGGTACAATAGATATTGTGAAATGGAAAGAAATTGCTCAAAGGAAAAGAACCCCTGGGATGAGGGAAACGAGGAAAAGAAAGAAGGAAAGGAAAAACAAATATAGATAGATAGATAGATAGACAACTAGGATAATTGTACTGCTGTTTTCTATTTGTTTATTGAAAGGAACAGTTAATGCTCAAAATTTTTTCACCAATTTTGCATGCTTATATCTGGTAATCTGAACAACTAATTTGAAGACAACAATATGCAATATAACAACCACTGGCGAATTCCTACCATCTTGTTTAGGGAAGCTCTGTGTTGTGTCTAATGTTTTTTTTTTTTTATTCTCTTTAATGGTTTGATCAATCTTGAATTCTCACATCCGGTAATCTGAGCAACTTTGTTGAAGATAATAATATGTAATATAACAACCATTATTAATTCCATATCATTTTGTTTTGAAACCCTGTACCATTTTTATTGTCTTTGTTTTGTTCTTGTCTATGTTGTTATTTTGATGCTATTTTTTATTCTCTTTAAAATAAAAAAAAGACAGATGACCTAGGACATGTCCTCTCACTGTCTGTCAGGGTACAGAGCAAGCCATCTACATGTGTTCGAGATATGCCATTTGAAGTTGAGATACGCTTTCGCCAAGGCAGCTGCTTCCTGGGTTGAAGGAAGAACTATTTGAAAGTGAAAAAGATGGAGTCTACTGCCCAGGAATTTGCCAAATAATTTAACGTTATTTTCTGCAAGGACAGAAGGAGGAGAGTCACAAGCTAGAGCTGACCCCAGAAGCAGGAAAAATCTTGTCTTAAAGCTGCCATTTTTAAGCACAACTTTAGAAATCTCGATTTCCTTGTCTCCTTTTTATTTTTTCTGTCCCATCTCGTTGTTGCCACTAACTCCATAGAATACTTCATTCTTCACCTTATCAAGGTTCTAGAACAGGTCAAATTTAGCAGATTGTCCACCAAAGACACTGTCCTGCAAATTCACAGTTGGGTACAGTATGTTCTTTGTCTTGGTGCTTTTCACCATTTGTTTGCACTTTTATTCTGATAAATCCTTAATTCATGCTTTTTTTTTTTTTTTTGGTCTTTTTGAGATAGGGTCTCGCTGTGCAATTCAGGCTGGCCTTGAATTCACAATGATCATCCTGCCTCAGCCTCCCGAGTACTGGGATTACAGCAGTGTGCCACCATGCCCGGCTAAACATTTATTTATTTTAATTTTTAATCAGATTTGAGTGGTACATTTTATTTTTTACTATTTTCTCTCTTTGGTACTAGAAATAGAACTCAGGGCCTTGGCCTTGTCAGGCAATGTGCTGTGCCACTGAGCTACATCCCCAGCTGCTTCATGCTTCAAAGGTCAGCTTGGCCTTTGCATCCTCTGACAATCCCTTGCCTTTCTCAGGCTTTGACCCTGTAACTGCAGGCTGAGTAGCTGGGCCCAGTGCTGCTCAGCAAACTGCTGTGCACCCACTGAAAGTGGGGTGGCCTCACAGAGCGAGAGTGGAGACATTTTCAGAGCAGTTACACAGAACCGCTGAATCTAATAATAGAAATACAGGGTTCGGATGTTGTGTGACTTTACTTCATGTTTACAATAATGCCTTTTTATTACCCTTTCCAAAAGTATTGACCCACAATGGACTGAAATGTATAAAGAGGAGTGCGGGGCTCCGCCACAGTGGCTGGAGCAGCATCGACCAGCTTCTCTCTTTCTGCAGCTTCTCCCCTCCCCCCACTTCCCCGAGCCACAGCACACGTCCCACTGCATCTCACACATCACGACCTTGCAGGCCAAGCAATTCCTACCCGATCTTTCCTTAGAAATGTGTGAGATGAAGCTAAGAAAGGCAAAGCAACATGTCTACGTGGGTTTCCTACTGCTGCTATGACAAAGTACCACAAGTGCAGTGGCTCGAAGCTACATAATTTATGACCTGTAGTTTTGGAGGTCAGAGACCTAAACGGGTGCTCTGCTAAAACCCAAGTGTCAGCAGGGCCGGCGCCCTCGGAGGCTCTAAGGAAGAATGTATATCCCTGCCTTTTCCAGCTTCCCTTGGCTGAGAGCCCCGGCTCCCAGCTTGAAATCCAGCAAGCCAACATTACAGCACTTCTCTGTCTGTCTCTGTCTCTCTCTCTTCCTTTAAATTACAAGTGTGCAGAACTGTGTCTCAGCAACAAGGAAGTGATGCGGACATTCTGTTTCTTCTTTCAAGGAATCACCACACTGATTTCCAAAGCAGCTGTACTAGTTTACATGCCCACCTATACATAATGTAGAAGGGCTCCTTTTTCCCCACAACCTCACCAGCATTTAGTGTTGTTTGAGTCCTTGATAATGGCCATTTTACTGCCGTAAGGTGAACTTTCAGGGTTCTTTTAATTTTTCATTTCTAATGGCCAAAGATACTGAACATTTTTGTTTGCATTGCTAGGGATAGAACCCAGGGTCTCATGCTGCAAGGCAGGCACTCTACCACTGAGCTACTCCTCCAGCCCTAAGCGGAACATTTTCTCACGTGTTTATTGTCCATCTGTATTTCTTTTTCTCAGAAGTGTCTATTCGTTTCAGTGCCCATTTTTGATTGGATCCTTTATGGAATGTCTAATGTTTTGAGTTCTTTGTATGTTCTAGATATTAGTCCTCTGTCTGAAGAGTAGCTCAAGATATTTTCCCCCATTCTGTTGATTGTCTCTTTACTCTTTTAGTTGTTTCCTTTGCTATAAAGAAGTTTTTAATCTGATATAATCCCATTTGTTTATTCTTGGTGTGATTTCTTTTACAACTGGAGTTCTGTTCAGAAACTCTTAGCCAATGCCTATGTCTTTAATAGTTTTATGAACTTTTTCTTACAACAGATTCAGAGTTTCTGTTGTATATATAGGTACTTAATCCATTTTTACTTTAGTACAGAGTGAGAAATATGGATCTAGATTCATCCTTCTGGACATGGATAATAAGTTTTCCCAGCACCATTTGTTTAGAAGACTGTCTTTTCTCCAGCATGTATTATTGGCCCCTTTGTCAAAAGTCAGATGTCTTGAGGTGCTTGGGGTTTTTTCTACATCCTCTTCTATTCCATCGGTCAATATATCTGTGCTTGTGCTGGTATTATGCTATTTTAACTGCTGCAGTTTTACAGTATAACTTGAAGTACAACATTACAATGCCTCCTGTCTTGCTCTGGTTGCCCAGAATGCAGCATCTTGCTTCTAACTCTGGACCTGACTCCATTGCCGGAGCCATGGGTGAGAGCCAGCCAGGGATCTCAGAGTGTGCACCTCTGTATCCAGAGTGTGGGCTCACAAAGCTTCCCCCGGCTGCAGAGGTGTCGCTGCTGACCATCCTTGTTCAATCAAATCAGTATAAAGTTACTGTTTTTTTTGGCCTGAGGAAGAACATTTAAAAAAATATTTTTAGAAACATACCTTATGCTCCAGCTTAATCCTGGTTGTCTCCTCACCAACATGACTGTGAGTTCACTGAGAATTTGACACTTCTTTGCCCTTCCATTAACCAGCAGGTAATTTCTCCCTTTTTTTTTTTTTTTTGCAGTTCTTAGCCTGAGTGATAGATAGAAGGAGGGCAAAAGGAAATACAGAAGAACAGTGAAGGAAGGAAAGAGGAAGGACAGAAAAAGAATACTGTATTTGGATGGATGGATGGATGGGTGGATATAAGGAAGGAAGGAAGGAAGGAAGGAAGGAAGGAAGGAAGGAAGGAAAGAAGGATAGATTTCTTACACTGGTTAGATGCAGAGACCCATCCTTCTCTCTCCCTAAATCCTCTACTTCGACCAATTCTGGCCACCTTAAACACTATCTCCTTCTCTCCCGTCTCTCTCACAGCCACTGTCTTATCCCCAAAGCCATCCATGCCTTCTAGACTGAGCCACTGCTGGAGCCCACGAACCGCCCTTTCTCAGCTGCATGGGAGCCTTTGCATATCTTCTCCTCTTTCCCTGGGAGCTGGACCCCCAGCCACAGGTCCTCCCATGGTCCTGCTGTGTGCAGCAGTGTGGGTAGCACTCAACAGTCAGGAAGTGAGAATCTTCCTCACCTCTCGCCCTGGGCAGTAGGGTACCCACAGGGATTTCTCTGCCACTCTCATCTAACCAACCCAGTTGCCCAAATCCTACTTGTAGGTTCAGCTTCCTTATTCTTTCAGAAGGTTTCTTCCCCGGCTCATTCTTAATGCCTACTGCTGTGAGTTTTTTTAGGTGGCTTCATCCAAGAAATACTGAACATCCTCAAGGCTCTAAGATACTGACTCTAAAGTGGATAAGAGGCCCCACTGGTAACTCAACAGAGTGATGGTGAAAAGGGCTACTTTTTGAGCATCTAATCTGTGCCAGGCATTATCTTTGCCCTGCGGAGCAGGAGTGGACAGGGGAGACCCCTGTTCTCATGGGACTCCCAGTCTACTAAAATGACAGATAATGAATCAATGTTTCATGCTCCACAGAACCAAGACAATGGCCAAGAAGGAACCAAAGCGTGGAAGGTTGGCAGTAGGCTCTGTAGCCTTTGTGGCCTCTCTGTCATTTGAAGCTGAGATATGCTTTCGCCAATGCAGCTGCTTCCTGGGCTGAAGGAAGAACTCTCTGCAGATAACTTCAGACTGGAGCCCTGAGTGATGAGGTGGAAACACCAATAGCAGATGCAAGGGACACATCACAGGGGTGAACTTGGGGAGTCGGGGGGACACACAGAGGCCAGTGTGGCTGGAATGTCACGAGCAAGGAGGAGAGTGTGTAGGAATGAGCTCAGGAAGGTAGAAAAGGACCTGGTCACAAATCTTCCAGACAAAACTGCTAACAGGATCCGGGGAAGATGGCGACCGGGTGAGCAGCAAGGGAGCGAACCTCCTTAATAAACACCACCAGCTCGAGACAGACTTGGTGAGCGTGAATGCCGGAACCTCGGCTGGGAAGTTTAAACTGGGCGTATTTCTCTGAGATGCCGGGGGAGATGTGGTAGGGCGGACCAGGCTGCCGGGGCGAGACGTGGGAAAGCCC
>PVLD010037667.1:0-10089 GCA_004027595.1 Dinomys branickii | reverse complement strand
TGTGGTGCTGGGTGTCAAAGGTCTGCTTGAGGAATGTTGCCCATATCATAAAAAGAGAACTGGAGGGGAATATGGTGGGCTGTTGATTCTCCTGGAAAAGCTGGTCATGCTCACTTTGCTGATATGAACTCGGCTCGTCTCATCATCAGAGGAGCTCAGGTCTTCACTATCACTGACTATGGCTGTTGTTCTCTTTGGGGGAGCTCCTGTCCTTATCTTGAGCATCATTTCTTGCCTCAGATGCAGATCCTGAGCCTGCTGGCACAGACGCTTCACCGCTCTGGCACACACTTTCTAGACCTTTGGGCCTTCCCAGTGTAGAATCTTGGTACAGACTTGAGACACTGTCACGGGCTCTAAGCTCCAACTGGACTTGTAGAGGTGACTGCCATGGGCTCTAGGTCTCTGCTTGACTTGTGAAGGATGTTGCCATGGGATCCAGTCCCTTATGGAATTCTTGGGGTGTCTAGTGTGTGGACAGTTCTCTAGCACTCTTTTGCATTTGACTCTTCGGGTACATTATAAAATAATGCCATAGATTTTGTGTCCTGTATTAAATCTTTACCCTTGTAAACCCTGACTACAACAGATATGTTGCCTTTGTTAAATTTACATATCAAAGAATATGAAACATTCAAATTATCTTGGAAAAATATTATTAAAATCATATTCAATAATTTAAGTTTAAAGCCTGAACATGCAGAAAATGTCCTGGATTATAGATTTTTTTTTGTAGGAGAAATATTTGTGATATTCTGCTTGTCTTTTATATCATGTATTTTTTTCATATTCATAAAAGCACATGCATGTAGACACACCTGTGTACATGTATACACACTAATAACTAATGATAATAAGATAACATGAAATAGTTAATAGATTCATCAGGTAAAATCAATAAATAACTGACTGAATTTCTCATTACAAGATTGTAAAACCTATCTGAACATCCACAGTAAAATGAAACTACTCTGTTCCCCTTTAAGTCTTTTTTTTTTAAATAAAAGTACAAAACATATTAACAAATAGACACCAATTAGCATAAAAAAGAGTGCAATCACAACTGATCTATAGACACGGTGATATGGTCTCAACAGTGGTTATTGCTTTAAGTCTTGTACTTCACAATGTCTTTATGATGTCATACCTCAACATGAGCAGAGTGAACATATAGTGCTGAAGTTCTGGCAACCTACCAGCAGAGGAAATGTCTCCTTCATGGTCGTAAGTCCTATTTATAACACCTTTTAGTATTTTTAATGACTATCAGGCTCAATTTAGTTATATATTTATATATTTTAAAACATATGAAATGTCCATCATATATTAGGTAGTTTTCTTTGTGGTTTAAACATTTTGTGCTCTTTCACAATGTACTTTAGCTGTATGACCTTGACTATTTTATGTTTGTGAGACAGCATTTATATAACCATATCTAAACTTAAAAATTATGAAAAGAATTAATATATACAACACTGCTTCATATGTAAAGCAGATTATAATAGCAAGATTGTAGTATACTACAAAAATGTTGGAATACTTAATTTTATGTAGAACAAAAGTGAGGCTACTGTATTTTTCTGACAAGACATGTCCAATTAAAATGAGTGTAATGGATTTATTTTTTATAGGAACCCTTATGTTGAAAATAGTGTCAACAACAGTATTTTTGGAGTCTCTAGTGGTTACATGTTTCCATATTGCTTTTTAAGAGCCAATCATATCTTAAAATATTGTTGAAAATATTATTAAATAGCATAACATAACCATAATGACTTTGAACTACCAGCCAATATTCATGTATTCGACAATTTTACCTATAAAAATGAACATTTATTGTCCTAATACCTAATATAATGTTATAAAAATGAAAAAAATATGAAATTAATGAAATTAATATTTCATGGAAATAGTTGAATAACATGAAGTGTTGATTTATAAGAAAAATGTGAATGTGTATGACCTGAAAATTAGGATGAAAATTTAGAAAAGTTTCACTCTGAAGTACAAATTATAAAAAATGATTCCAAAAAGTAGTGTGATTTTTAAATCTTAAAATAATATTTCTTTAAATTCATGCCTTTTTTTCAGTGAGTGCATGATAGTTTTCAAAACATAATTAAATACACACTTGAGAGTAAAAGAATGAATTTCACCCATAAGTTAAAATGGGCTTCCCCAAAATGAGTTTCTCAAATCCCTTGTTGATAATGGCATTTTTAGTTTGATATTGCTTATATATTTAATCACAAAGGCCTCAGAGTTATGTTCATCGTTATATGTTATTGCTTTTACTTCAATGTCAACAGAAAAACCCTCTGTAACCTACTACCTGGAAAATAATCCTAAACCAGATGTGGTGGCACACTCCTGTAATCCCAGCACTTAGGAGGCTGAGGCAGGAGGATCGTTGCAAGTTCGAGACCAGCCTGGGCTACAAAGTGAGCTCAAAGCCAGCCAGAACTGCATAGCAACACCCTGTGTCAAAAAGACCAAAAAAAAAAAAAAAAAAGAGGAAGAAAAAGGAAAAGAAAATACTCTTGTCTTCTTGCTCTACCTAAAGCATGCTCTATCTCAAAATACTCCTATTTGTGTTGTGTGCCATTTTCCTTCCCATATTTCCTCCTTCTACTAGACCCAGAAGTGCAGTAGCTGTTTTTTTTTCTCAATGCCACCTCTCATTTTCATATGCTGCTTTCATAAAATAGTCAATCTTAAATATAAAATTTACTCTTATATCATCAGATTTGTTTTGTCTTTTTCAGACAGGGTCTCACTATGCAGTCAAGGCTGGCCTTGAGCTCACTTTGTAGCCCAGGCTGACCTTGAACTCACAATGATCCTCCTTGCCTCAGCCTCCTGAGTGCTGGGATTCCAGGCATGTGCCACCATGTTCGGATCCGTCATCAGATTTTATCACCTATTACTTTTTCTTTAATTTATCCTTCAGTTCTCAGGTAACTTTCTGTTTGTCCCACTATCATTTCATGCACTAGTTCACTTGCCTTAATTGCTGATGACTTCACCACATGTATGATCATTCTCTGATCTAACATTTAAAAACTTTGATCTCTTTTTCATTTGAATTGTCTTAGTCCTACTTTAGTAGTTGATTCACATACATTCTTCATCAGCATCTCATTTGCAGACAGTTCACTATTTAACTACTACCACAGATATGTTTAGCACCACTATTCCAACATTTTTTCCACACTTCCAACCCACTAAGACCAATCATTAATTCTACCACCTTTTCTTTGTCACAAGAATATTTTTCCCTTCCTCATGGCTTTTCTTGTATTTTTATCTTAGATTTTTAATGATTCATGGTGTATAAGGAAAAAAAAACCCATATACTTCCTCATTTCGTGTTACGCCAATATTCTTTTTGACATCTCTGCCAAAAAAAGAATTAAGTAAATCTCTCCTGTTACTGTACACTTCTAATTTTATAAGAAGAGTCTTGAATATGTATGTAACAAAGATGATTAGTTTGAGATTAAATCTATGATGATAAATATGGTATCTTAATGATATGTGGCAACAGTATTACATTTCTATAGTCTGTTCAATATTTTTATTTTCAAAGATTAGTGTGTATACATTTTTCTCTTCTGAAATTTGAATATTTTTCCCATTCTCACCTAAGAAAGACAAATATGAAAAAAATGAGCATTCTCACAAGTGAATGCATTAGTCTATGTCTATCTTTACCTCCATTTCATACCTTCCTTCCTGTTAGGCACATCCTGTCTTCTTTTTGCTATCTTTGTTTAACTTTTACAATTAGGCATATTTGTTTCCAAGAACTGCCATAACAAACTACCACTAACTGAGTGGTTTGAAACAGCATGAGTTTATTATTAAATGGCTACAGAGTAGAGCTCCAAAATGAAGTTATGGATGGGAATTCTTTCCTCTGGAGTCTCAGAGAAGTATATGTTGTAGGTCTGCCCACTGTATATTCTGGAATTTTCTTGCAAGTGTTATCATTTTTCTTACAGTTGCATCATTTCAATCTCTGCCTTCACTATCATATTTCATTCTCTCGGTCTATTTTCCATATTCAAATTTCCCTTCATTTATAATGATGCTACTAATTGGATTAGGGAAATACATAAGGCCAGTATGACCTCTTTTTAAATTGATTACAGCTTTAAAGATTTAAAGACTCTATTTCCAAATAAGACCGCATTCACTGATGTAAGAACTTAGATCCATCCTTTGTAGGGATACAATTAAACTCACAGTCTGGACCATTTTATGTTTTCACTGCTTGAGGATCGAGCCATTATAAGTAACTACAATTCTATCATCAGTTTTTCTTATATCATTATACAATCAATACTATTATCAGCATATTTATTCCTGTTGTCAAAAAAATAAAAAATATCCTTCCTCTACATACTTCTGCATTTTTGTGAACTTTATGGAGCAAAACTCTTGTAAAAAATTATCTGTATTTGTTACTGCATATTTCATTACTCTTACTAACATCTAATAGAGCTAAATATTAAATTAAAAATGCATGCATAAATTAGTTACTTCAAAGACAAAATAAGTGAAGAAGGTACTCATTATCCCATAGTAGATCATTATACCACCGTTAGAATACTTTTTCTGAGACCTATTCTAGATGTTTCTCCTTAGCATTCCAGTGAAATTGAGTTCACTAAATATATCTAACCACATATATATATATAATACTATATACATATATATATATGTATATCCATAAATCTACTAGCAAAATTTCATATAATTGATCCCTTTAATGAAATAGTCCTCTCTTGCTAGTCCTTCTCAGCTTCTGTCCCTGGGTCTCATTCTCATGTTCAGTTTTAGTTAGGGGAAGCTAAAAACTTCAGTCATTGGACCACTTATTTCTTATGTATAAATATTCTCTATACATTATCATTAAGACTTTTGTATATGCCTCTTCTATGATATTGAATTTCTGGGAGGAGACGAGATGAAGAGAAATGGAAACAAAGCAGAAGGTAACAGGATACATTATGAATACCAATTCTCTGTGATGAACATGTTTACTGTGTACTGCAAACATATATGCTAATCAAAAATTTATAATATTTTTCATACCAGGAATAGAAATTAGAACCTTACATGTGCCAGGCAGGTGCTGTGATGCTGAGCTATATCCCTGGCCAAAAGCAAATTTGTATCTCTCCAGATCTCTCCATTAATTTCCAGATTCATATATACAATTGTCTTTTTGAAATTTCCACTTTAATATCTAATTAAATTATATATTTTTATGTACAGAGAAATTTTTCATATCTACTCAAAGTCTGCTCACTCATAAGTATTCTCTACTTCAGAAGGTGGCATCACTATTCATTAATGTAAGTAAACACATGCACACACACTCACTAATATTTCTTTTATGTATACTTGATTGCTTCCTTTCCTAAAAAACTCTATGTGCAGAGTGAGGCTTGTGGAAGTTGATTGAATCTCAGGGGTGTTACATTCATCCATGAATTGTTCCATTCATAAATTCATTGTTGGACTTGTTTTAGGAAGTGGGTCCCATTTGGAAGGGGTAAGTAGTTGGACATATTATCTGCAAGGGTGTGTTCTTATCTCCAGCTCCTCCTTACTCCTGCTCCCTGGCTGCAGTGAGTTCAGCTGCCATGGAGCTATTCAACTATGCATGGACTTAAGCTTCTAAATCAGTAAACTAAATTCGATTTCTCTCTGTAAGATTTCTGAATCAGGTATTTTGTACCAACAATGTAAAGTAACTAATGGACTATCATTATGATGACATTCTCATAAAGCATTATATCATTTTGTTACCTTGTATATTATATTCTTATTGCCTTAGTGACATATAACTGTAAACTTAGTCATTATAATTAGAGACATTGATGCTTATAATAGGTTTAGAGAGGAAATAAATCCCAAACTAACCATTTGGAGTTACAAATATGTGTCAGCGTTTATCAGAGAAGCTGTTCATTAACTATTCTAGCTTCTGATAGCTACCAAAATTTCATAACTTTGTGATTGTATCATTCCACTAACTTCTTTCTTGTTATATTGCCTTCTTCCTTTCTGTAGCCAAATCTTATCTTGCTGCTTCCTGATAAGAAACATTTGTGAATATACTTAGGACCCATCTGAATAATCCAAATTCATCTAACTGAAAATCTTAATCACACAAATGTCCTTTCTCTCATGTAAAATTGACATTCATAAGTTTCAGGATTTAGGAAACTATGTATTTGTAATTTGTTTTTCAGCCTGCTATATTACACCCTGAACACTGTTCATGTTTATCCCACATGAAAATACATACACTGAAACCCAACATGGTCAAAAGCACAAGTGCATTTCACTATTCTCTGAAGTCAAACATGTCATCTACATATCATAAAGTCAAACGTTTGTCTTTTCATAATCTAGATGAGGTATAGACTATACATGCAATATATAATCCATCCTGGGCAAAATTAACCCTCATATGTAGAAGTGCAAAACTAGAAAACAAATTTTCTGCTCCCACAATATAATTACACAGAAATAGGATAAAAGAGAAATTCCTATTCCAACAAAGGTAAAATTTGAGGAAAAAAATAGTCACAGTCCCTAAGCAAATTCTAAACCAAATTGGGCAAACTTGTGGTTTGGGTCTAGATGTGCCCCCAAAACCTCATTCAGTCACAGGTAGGACTTTTTCAGAAGTGGCTGGATCTAGAGTGAGTGACTGATTCACAGTTCAATGCTAGGATTAAAGGTGTGTGATGACTGAATCAGTCCACTGATTGGTTTGACAGCACCTTAATCCTGGCACCTTAGATAAAATATAAAAGGGAAAGGAAGATGCTGTTAAGGTCCCTTGTTACTTTGCAACATCTACTCAATATGATCTGTTCTCTCCCAAGACACCTGCCTTGGAACTAGCTGTTTGTATACTGAATGCTGTACAGATAGTGAGCTAAATAAACCTTTCCTCCCTTAACTTTGTGCATTGAGTATCCTGTCTCAGCATAGAGAAAAGTAATAAATACAACTTGAGTAGGTTCAAATGCCTGCAAATATTCTGGCTTGAGATTTTATTCTCTGGTCCTTGAACTCTGCCCCCATAATTATCTACTCTTTTTCTTTAAAAGCACACAGTGGTACTTTATTAGCTTTTTCATTCCCTTTTCTGCCTATGGAGCTTTATCAGTTTATTATTATTCTTTTTTCTTCCTTTTCATGCCCTGCACAATCCAAACTGCCAGAGCTTCTATTGGTGTACCATTCTCTAAAAACTGTGTATCTATTGAGTGTATCATGCCAATTCATGCCACTAGGAAGGAAGTTCCTCCATAGGTACCTCATATAAAATCTCATTTCTGTGGTTGGCCTCTGCTGAAATGACTGAACATATATCCACAAAACATTTTCCTAATATCTATATTAACAAAAGAGTATCCAGCCACACTGTTTACCTATTTGTACAGGATGTTTTTCTAACTGAGTTTTTAAATTGGTATTTTTAAAATCTAAATAAGCTGAGAATTTAAAAAGTGATGAACCTTTATGGCTGAGTAGTACTCCATTTTACAAATATACCAGGATCTCTTTTATACATTTCTTGACTGATGGGCGTTTGGGCTGTTTCCAGTATTTAGCCACTAAAAATTGTCCTGCTATTAACATGGGGGCACATATATTGCTGTGGTATGAGGTTTTTGATTCTTCTGGGAAAATATCCAGAAAGGGAATAACTAGATCAAAGGAATTTCTAATCCAGACATTTTGAGGAATCTCCATACTGATTTCCACACTGGTTGCACCAGTCTGTACTTCCACCAAAAATGGAGAAGTGTTGCTTTTTTCCGGCAGCACAACCAGCATTTGTTATTGGTTGATTCCTTGATGATAGCCATTCTTTCTGAAAAGAGATGGAATCTCAGTGTTGTCTTAATTTGCATCTCTCAAATGACTGATGATCTTGAACACTTTTTCATGTGTTTATTTGATATTTGTATCGCTTCATCTGAAAAGTGTTTATTCATCTCAGATGCCCATTTTTAAACTAGGTCTATAGAGAAGGACAAACTTAACACTTCTACAGGTAAGTGGATGCAACTTGAAACTATACTGATAAGTGAAATAAATCAGACTCACGTGTAAATGTTGTCTTGTCTCCCTGATGTGAAAAACTGAAAGAAAAAATAAGGTTTAAAATGCATATTAGATATTGTGTGAAGGGAAGAAATTGTCTAAAAGGATAGAAGGAACTAGGTTGGGGGAAAGTGAAAAGAAAGGGAAAAGGACGAAAAAGTGCAGATTAGTTACACTATTAATGTCTCAATTCATAGAAAAGGGAAGTTTGTGCTAATATTGATTAGATAATGTTTTATGTTCATATATGCTGAGTAACTACTTTTAAAATCTTAATATGCAATGTATAAACTATTGTTATTCTATCATCTTGTCATGAAATTTTGTTTTATCTTTTTGCCATAAAATAAAAACAAACTCTTTTTTCTTTTTGTGTAATACCTTTTACTTAAATTTTACTCTTCTTTCATATTTTACTACAAACCACAAGAAGCATCACATCTTCAATGCTTTGCTTGAAAATCTCCTGATAAAAATATCAATTTTTTTCAATTAAAAGTTGAAACTTCCTTATAAGTATGATATTCCGCTATTTATGCAACAAAGTTGCTTTTCATTCCAATCTCTATTTTTTTAATAATTAACTTTGTTATTTTAAAGAAAGTAGTACAAAAAAGAGTAAGAGCAAAATACAAACAACACAAAGCAAGGACATTAAAAATTATACAGGGTTTCAAACCAAGTGGTAGGGATTACCAGGGGTTGTTATATTCCAGTCTCTAATAAGAAGTTTTTCAGATCCTACTGATCCCTCATTGGCAGTGTCTTTAACATTCATATTTCTACCAACGCTTAACTTTGTAACTATTTGGATACTCTGAAGGTAATATAGCTTTTCCCTCCTTTGCTCCTCACTTCCTTCTTAGCAGTCATCAATAACACTTGTAAAGTCACTATGAAACCAAGTCTACCTTTAATCTATATTATTACTCTTTTCTACTACCAGTTTGTTTGCTGTGTTCTAACCTTTTCAAACATGTTCCTCTAAATGCTTCCAGCATCATTTTGTATTATTACTGTTGAAAAGTGAGATAAACTCAGTGGCTTAGGAAGCACAGGGCTTTTTATGTATTGGCAATTGAACTCAGGGCCTTGCACTTGCCATTCAGGTGCTGTGCCACTGAGCTACATCCCTGACCAGAAAGCACAGTTTAAATTCATAAACAGCATAATTTTTCATGAGGTCATAAGTAGAGATCATAATGCAAATTAATTTATTGACTTAAAGTCAAGAGGTCATCAAGGTTCATTTCTTTTAGAGACTCTGAAGGACGAATTTATTTTCTTACATTTTCTACCTTTGGAGGACTGTGTCATGGACTCTGTCCTCTTCTCTCTCTCAAAATGCATCACTCCAATCTACTTTTGTAATCAATTTGACTTCTCCTCTGACCCTCTTTTTCTCTCCCTTGTAAGAATTCTGATTATTACATTTTGTGTTGTTTCCTAGGCAATCCAGAATAATGTCTTTGTCTCAAGATTCTTAATCACATATATACAGTCTCTCTTTTTCATATGAAATCACATGCATAGTTTCCAGGAATTTAGATATGGATATATTGTGGATGTTCATTTGTCATCATCCCATTGTGTTTAACATTTACTAGTTGGATGAATTAGTAAAACCTGCATAATATTTATTTGGGAGAATAAATCTGACTGATTAAAAAACATAATTTCATATATAAATCAATAATCACAAAAAAAATCACATTCTTCCTTATACACATACAATTGATTTTATGCATCAAAATAGCATCTTTCCCCAATATATAACAATTTAGGAATAATTCAAGTGACTAATTCTATTTCTGCACCCCTTATTCCATTTCATTGTTCCTTAGTGATTTTAATCAGTGTTACATTCTGTTAATTAGTGCAACTTTAAAATAAACTAACATATTAATGTACTTTATGTTTATGCTAATTTATCTTCAAATTTATCTTGCA
>PVLD010037666.1:0-10090 GCA_004027595.1 Dinomys branickii | reverse complement strand
GTTGGTTATAAATTTCTTTGTCTCATATATGCTCTTAGAGCAGCATGAATCAAACTGGTACATTAAATGAGTGGTAAGAAAATAAGTAGGGAAATCATGATTAATATGAGATAATTATTTAGCCATTTACCTTTGATAGTACAGTGTCATAATTTATACTTAAAATCAAATGTAAGTATATAATAGAATGTGTAAACACATAATATATTTACATAATATATAAATATATAATATACTTAATAGTGTGTAAATATATAAGCAGGAAAAGGAAAGATCTAGATTACACTGAAATTAGGCTAGTAAAATAGATCCCCCAAAGAATGACTTTATTAATATGAGTTCCTTAATATGAGGCAAATACTACATTTTCATTAAAGCATGAGGCAATCTATGATATTGTGAGAAAATTCAGACTATGCACTCAAGGTTTTACTTTTTAAAAAATATTCCTGAACGTAAGCCTTCTACCTCTACATGGAAATGGTAATTCACATCCCATAGGATAGTTGACAGTATTAACAGAGAAAACACAAAACAAAAGTTACCCGATAGATATACACAGAAGTGGTAGTTTTTTTCTTCATTTCTTCTTGTCACCCTCTGCCACTGAAACAGTGGGATTTATTTTTAGTATGTGTTTAACTACTGAAAAGAAATAGTCCATCAAGCAACACAAAATGAGTGATACAGGGAGAGAATAAAGCCCAAACAGCAGGTGGGGAAAAGCAAATGGAAGATAACGGGACTTTTCCCGAGTCTCTGGCCTTCCTGGCTTGAATCATTTCCATGAATGAATGAAAGTTTTACTTTTACAGAGAAAAGCAAAGAAGAAAATTTCCAACTCAACTGAAGGCATTACTAGGAGAACATCAGTCAGGCTGAAACTGAGTCTGATGGACTGTGTTAGGGTTTGTATCTAGACGTCCCCCTAGAGCCTCATGTTGTGGGAGGTGGAAAGTATTGAAGGGGCATGGGCTGGAGTGTGATATTGGCTTCAAGAGTGTGGGTAATGGAGCCCCACCCTGGGTGCCTGTGGCACCAATCAATAGGCTTGAAGCCTGGTTGGACTACAGAGACAGAAAGAAGGCAGGGCCTGCTGCTGCTGCTGCTTTTGCTGGTACTGATTGTGCTTCTGCTGCTCCCTTCTGCCTGCTATGCCATCAAACCGTCTTCCTCTGTGATGTCCCTTTGCTGTGCCACCCTGCCTTGGAGCCAGCCAACTATCGACTGAAATCTCTACAAACTATGAGTCAAAAATAAACTTTTCTATTTTTAACTTTGAGTGTCAGGTATTTTGTCCCAGCAATGAGAAAAGTAACTAAGACAGTCTGTCTCTGTACTTAGATTTAATTTTAAAAATCTCTCCTCCCTTAACATGATTTTTTAGTATTATAATGTGGGAATATTTTTGGCAGCCCTGCAGTGAGAAATTGAAGAAGAAATAGACTAATACAGTTATTTAAAAGGCTGGAAAAAATCTCTTTTTTTTGATAATTAGATTTTATTCTTTTAAGGAAGGAACATATAGATTAGAATCTATAAACAATGAGGGTGTATATAAGTCTTATGCAGATCTTGTGTACATCCCTGTCAGCTCATGATCACTGGAGATATTCAACATATATTGGCCCAGAACTAGGTTAGTGATCTCAGGCAGAAAGGAGCAAAATGTAAGAGGTAGGAGGGAGGGGCAGGATATGACAAAGACAGATAAACTTAAGAAGCCGAGAGGTACGTTATATCACTTTACACCTTGTCAGACCTTCTACCATGGATGGGTACTGTGAATCTCTAAGAAGTTTGTACATGATGGTTTACTACCTGACATTGACCACAAAATGATTTTATTTTCTGAATGTTTATTAATGACTTTGAGAATTAGTTATTTTATGTGATACTATTTTTAAAATTTAGAACTTCAAAAATTCACTGTCTCTTGAGAGAAATCTTTTCTTCATAAAGACCTACTGATGGCCTCAAACTGGGAGAGGGTTTACATCTCCCTGAAAGTCTAATTGAGTAAGAGCATCATAATTTAAATGATAGCATTATCAAAATGAATATAAATTTATTAATAAAATAGCATGGATATCAAAGCAGTTTTCTATTTTTTTCTCTATTACTGTGAATGAAGCTATGTAGCATTATACTATGTATTAATAATAAAATCAAATGTTTTACAATGTTGACCAGGTACCAAGAGTAGATTTGACTGTTAGCTGAACTGTGTTCTAATGAAAATGAGTATTTTTTTATTGGAAATATGCCTTATTTGTCCAAAGGCATCTTTTGAAAGTTACATAGTTTTCATGAATACATAGATAAGACAAATATTTTAAAACAACCATGAATTTACCAAAAGAAAACTCTATAACTATTCATAACTATATTCATTGCTAGTTTTGTAGCTATAAAATTTTCAGGCAACATTAAGGACATGACATCAGTTTTATTCAAAGGTATTTACACTAAAATATGTGGAATTGTTTGAAAGATCAGAAGAGGAAATGATTCAGAATTTTACTTCAAAATGTAGGCCACTGTTTGGACTGTAAAAAGACACTCTGAAAGACTGAATGAGGCTGCCAGAACCAAATGCAATGAAGAAATCTCCAGGGAAGCCTCGTCCTCCAGGGACTTGCTGTTCTCTTTTCACTTCAAAGCAGTCGGGATCAGCCTCTTGGTAAGAAGCCAGTGTGAATATCCCAACGTCTGTAGTTTCTCCCTTCACACTCGCAGGCCTTTTGCTGGCATGTCAGATCCTGGAAATGTGAGTCAGAAACAAAATATTCCACTGCTGTTGATGTATTAAATTCGGTGCATCCTCCCCTGAATCTAATATTAATATTTGTGTTGTTTATTCATGCAATTAAAGACATAATGCTCTAAAGCTGGATATAACATGGATTCTAACTTTGTTTTTTGTAGAGAGTAAACCAGGGCCCAGAAATGTTTATCAGCTTGCCTAATGGCACACAGTGTGTAAATGGACCGGTGCGCTTTCTTACACACGTCCTTCAGCCTCCTGAACCCCTCACTCTGCTCATTGTGAGAACTGCTCTTTGGCCTACGGCCATCGCAGCACCACACGGCCAGATCTTCGGGGATGTTCATCCATCACGATTCAACTTTGCTTTATACCAGGGGAGCTTGTAATTTTTCAACCAAGTGTTTTTGAAGAAATATACTAAGATATTTTTATTTATTGAAAACTTTCAGGTATATGTTTGTAACAGAGCAAAAAGCACAAAGAATTAAAATATTTTTGGGGATATAATGCCTAATAAAGTGACAGAAGAGTGATTTTTTTTAATGTTCATTTTTTATTCAAGTACAATTTATGTATACTGAAATGTTCAAAGGGATAGACACGTATATCTAAATCTTTATCAATATAAATATCAGTCTGTTTTTCAGCCTTTTGCAACATGCTATAGACATGTTTCCTAAAACAAGGATATTTTCTTTGTCGTGTCACAAAACCTTCTAATGAGAATAGGCAAAATTTCAGAAGACAAAAATGTTTTTGATATGTAATTTACAAGTGTAAACATACATATTGCTATTTTAATATAATATGTGAGATTTTTATTTGAAATGACTGCACATATCACTTATTGCATAAATGCTATTTTTTAGTGGGTACTTAAACATGGAAAGTAGTAGTAATATGATAATAAAATAGCATGAGAGAAATGTGACAACATTTTATAATTTTTGTCATTTGATACAGTAATTTATTTGAACTATGTGAAAATCTTTATTTGATATTTATAGTAAAAGCTCTATTGTGCATTACTAGAAAGACACAGTACATAAGCATAAGATTTTTTTGTTTTGTACCAGGAATTGAACTGAGGCCATTGTGCTTGCCATGCAGGCACTGTGCCACTGAGCTGTATCCCCGGCAGGTTGTTTTGAAAAGAGAATATAAAAACAATGAAAATAAATAAATAAAGTGTCTTTACTTACAAGAGAAAATAATGACAATTCTTTCCTTCACATGATACAATAGGATATTTTTAGTCTTCCTGTCTCTTTTTCTAATATTAGACTCCTCAACTGCAGGCTTTAGGTCTAGTTTCTTTATTTTTATGTAGTTGTAAAACTACATACTGTACACACACACACACACGCACGCACGCACACGCACGCACGCACACACATACACAAATACATTGTAGTCCAATGTGAGGGGATTAGGGTAAGTGTACTGTCCAGTTGATGGACACTCAGCATGTGTCCATTGCTTTGCTATTGTGTAAAGTGTCACAATAAATATTGGAGTCTCTTAAAAATAGTGATGTCATTATCTTTGGGTGTGTACCCAGCATGGGAATTTCCAGGTCTAATATTCTGAAGCTGTACCAGCCTGGTTTCGATCATGGCAGTCATCCTTTGCATCCCACCAGCAGCGTGAAAGCACTCCCTTTCCTCCACACCCTCCTCTGTGCTGGTTGTTTTTAGTCTATTGGAGCCATTCTTCTTGGGGAAGAAACATCTCAAGGTGATTTTGATGGACATTTCTCTGACAGCTAATGATTTGAGCATCTTTTGATATAAGTATTATTTATTTGTATGCCTGCTTTTTAGAGGTATCTATTTAAATTTGTTATTAATTTTTAAATTGTATACTTTTTTGTTGAGTTTGTGGTGTTCCTTATATATTCTGGATTTTAGCCCACTGTCAGACATACAATTTGCCAATAAAATCTCCCATTCTGTAAGTTATCTATTTTTTCCTAATGATTGCCTCTGTTACTGTGCAGAAAAATTGAAGTTTGACATAATCACACTTGTTCATTTTTGTTTTTGTTTATTACGTGTTTTGGGTCTTGCCAAAAATAGCATAGCCCATTCCTATGTCCTGAAGGATTTACACTATTTTTTTTGAGCAGTTTTATTGCTTCACATCTCATACTTAAGTGTTCAATTCATTTTCACATGATTTTTGTAGCTTGTTATAGGTAGGATTCTAGTTTCATATTCAATTTTCCCATTGCCATTTATTGAAAAATTATCTTATCTCTAATGTGTTTTCTTAACACCTTTGTAAAAAGGCATTTGACTAAGGATGCATAGGATCTTCTCTAGGGTGTGTATTTTCTTCCCTTGGCTGTTTTTAAATGCTTCCTTAACATGAAAATATTTGAATTTTATGAAGTGAAGCATCTTTTTTAACATTATGCTTTTAATGTCATATTTAAATGCCTATTGCCAAATTCTAATTCATGAAAATATAGCAGGCAATATTTAAGATTACATGTATAAGTAACAGCAGGGTTTTAGACTTGTAGGAATTAGTTTCAGCTCTATAAACATCTCCAGTTTCTGTGTATAGACAGGCTTTTTAAAATCAAGTCTTCTTGTCTATAAATTCATAACATAAGCTATCCACATCTATATTATGAAATATATAAGGTAAAACCCTACTTCTCTGTGAAAATGGCAATAAAGAGGTAATTTAAACTTGTGAAACTGAAGGAAGATTTTAAAATGTTATATTTTTAGTAAAGAATTGGAGAAAGTTCTTTTTAAATCAGCAACATTTTCCTGGGGTTTCTTTTGAATTGTGAACTGATACTATTTCCCGAAAAAGTGGATCCTGTTTTATTACATGATTTTTGTTGTAAGGTACACATCATATTGAAAAGCTAAACTGTGGTAAGTTCTTTCTCTTCTAGGATCTTACTGACCTTTTTAAACAGTCCCGAAACAATTTTGGAGGAAGAAAACAAACTTTTGTTTTACTACAGCTATTATTGAGATTTTTAACCTTACATTTCCAGGTTAGAGAAGGACCTTATCCTTGCCCATATTTTGAAAATAGGATGTTACAACCGGACATTTTGTTTGTGTATTTATTTTTATTGCTCTTAACTATGAGACCCTTCCTGTAGGAATGTCTAAGGAGACTATCTCCTTCAATGTCCTCATAGCCAAATAGCTCATCGATTGATTTTGTGCACATTGAGGAAACTGAAAATGAACAAAATCTGAGAACCTCACTGTCACAAGTATGAAAGTCAGACTCTTCCTGTAAATGTGGGATGGAATATGTGGTTATAGGATGAAGAAAACTGCTTAAAACTCACGGCTGCTTCTGTACAATATGAAAATAGGTCAAAAAGTTTAATCTTGATTTTAGTAGGATATTAACAATTCTTTGTTTTATATTTCCTTTAGTTTCTTAAAACTTTTGCAGAATTTATGAATATAATTTGAAATTTCATTTTCCCAGTCTAAGTCCTGAAAAGATGGAAAGTGGCTGTGGTTCGTGGCCTCCTGCTGCTATGATATACAGAGTAGGCATGACCTTCACCACAATCTGATGAAATGAACCCTTCACTATAAAGCACTGATACACTCGTTAGAAAAAAGTCTCCATTTCCTCAACCACAGTATATTACTTGAAACTTGTGATTCAGGAAATGTAAATTTAGTTAGTTTTAGAGACCATTAAGCAAAAAATATACCACTGACCGATTTAGTATGCACAAATTAATAGAATGTTTCATTTTTCAAATAAACATTGGTGTACTTTTGAGAGATGAAAAACTTTCCCTTGACTCAAAACTTGCCTGTTTCATCTCAAACTTGTTAGATTCAATACCCGCACGGGCTTTCACCACACTCCATGCAGGGTACATCATCCCAACTCTTTCCTGTGTTAGACAGTGTGCTTCCTCTTGTCTAATCATCTCCCTAATCCATTGTCCTGTCCGTATAACTCAGATTAGCCCAGTGGGTTATTTTCTTCTCCTGTGCTTTGTGCGTCATGAAACCTTGGTAAAGTGATAAACCTCATTTTCACTGTATGAACACTTACAAACATAACTTAATATTTACAGTGCTATTTGGATACAAGGCACAAAAATTATCCCCCAAGTAGTGCCAAAGATGAATTGTTAACTTTATGAATATAATTTGTACATATTGCACACTTAAATCACACCCTTCTGCATGATGCAAGACTAGGTGGTCTAAAATTGGGCCTCACAAATCATGGATTTCAGCATCAGTGACTAGGAGTTTAAAACAGTAGCAGTAACCATAGCAGTCAGAAAATCTCTGCTGTATCCATTTGAGATTAAAAACAATGTTTCAGCCAGATGTGGTGGTGCATGCCTATAATCTCAGCACTCAGGAGGCTGAGGCAGAAGGATTGCTGCAAATTCAAGACCACCCTAAACTACAAAGTGAGTTCAAGGGCAGGCTGAACTGCATAGTGAAAGCTTGTCTCAAAAACTCAAATACAAAGCCAAAACCAAAACAGTGTTTCTTTTATCTTCTATTTTTTTAAATTTTATTTTAAAAGTATAAAAAACAAAAAGATGTTAACAAACAGACACAAAGTAGCATAAGAATAGTACAATCGAATCTGAGTTACGGATAAGGTGACAGGGAATCAACAATGGTTTTTGCATTACATATTGATAATTGCTAATTGTATACTCAGGAAAATAGGTATAGACATGCAAAATTGATCAGACAATTAATCATCAACTATTCCTTACAATAAAGTGACCTAAGTCAGTAGTACAACTTCTTTTTATAGTGTGAAAGCAAAAAGAACTACATCAACTACAACAGAAAAAGAAAGAGAAAAAAATTTAAAAAATAAACGAAAAGCATTAACAAAGAGTAATAAAGTAGCTCAATAAACTTATAATCATAATTGAATTATAGACAAAGCAACAGAAAACTAACAATAGTTGTTGCATTTCATATTGATATCTTCAAAATGTATGCTCTGGAGAACATATATAGACATACAAGACTGATCAAACAATCAGTCATCAGTATTCCTTACCATTCAATGACATAAGTCAATAGTAGAACCATGTTAGCCATCCTGCACATATGTATATACATAGATACTTACATACATACATACATAAATTTTTGCCTCATTCTTTTCTCCTTTCCCTTGTCCCATCTGTTCTTTACTTTTGAACAGATTTCCTGCATGTCTCTTAGTTTATGTTCCCACCCTCAGGTTCTTACACCAGTGACACAATACGTTGCCTGCACATGTACCTCTGATTTATTTCACTTATGAGTATGGTGTCTAATTGTGACCATTTGCCTACAAAGGCCCCAAATCTGTCCCTCTTTATAGCTGAATAATATTCCATTGTATAAAAATGCCACAGTTTTTTAGTTCAGTCTTCTGTAGATGGACATTTGGGTTGCTTCCACAATTTAGCTATTACAAATTGTGCTGCTATAAACATGGGTGCACATATATCAGAGCGGTATGATGCTTTCAGATCTTCTGGGAAAATACCAAGAAGGGGAATAGCTGGTTTGAATGGAACCTCTAGACCTAGGTTGCTGAGAAATCTCCAAACTGGTCTCCAGAGTGGTTGCACCAGCATGCATTCCCACCAGCAGTGTAATAGAGTCCCTATTTCTCCACAGCCTCGCCAGCATTTGTTATTGGATGATTTTTTCATACTGGCCATTCTCACTGGGGTGAGATGGAATCTCAGTGTTGTTTTTATTTGCATTTCTTGAATGACTAAGGATGTGGAACATTTTCTCATATATTTATTTGCCATTTGTATTTCATTATCTGAGAAGTGTGTATTCATCTCAGACGCCCATTTCTGGATTGGGTCTTTGAATTTGGATAGGTACGTGTTTTTGAATTTTTTGTATGTTCTAGATAGAAGACCTTTGTCTGAGGGACAGCTAGCTAGGATTTTTTCCTAATTTGTGGGTTTTCTTTTTACTTTGCTGGTGATTTCTTTAGATGTACAAAAACTTTTCAGTAGGATGAAGTCCCAGTTATTGATTCTTTGAAGTGTTTCCCTTGCAGTTTGATTTTTGTTCATGAACTCTCTGTCTACTCCTATGTCTTCAAGATTTTTACCTACTTTCTCTTCCAATAGATTTAGAGTTTCTGTTTTAATATTGAGATCTGTGATCCATTTAGACCTGAGTTTGGTGCATGGTGATAGACTTGGGTCTATGTTCAGTTTTCAGCAAGAGGCAAGCCAGTTTTTCCAGCACCATTTATTAAACAGGTCATCCTTTTTCCAGTGAGTTTGGTTGGCCCCTTTGTCAAATATTAGGTGGCTGAGTGTGTTTTTCGTTGTGGTTGCATCTTCCAGTCTGTTCCATTGATCTTCAGGTCCGTTTTTTAGCCAGTACCAGATTGATTTTATTACAGTAGCTTTGTAGTATAATTTCAGGTCAGGGATTGTGATTCCCCCTGAGTTGTCCTTGTTGCCCAGGATTGCTTTTGCTATTCTGGGTCTTTTCTGGTTCCAGATGAATTTAAGGCGTATTTTCTCTAGATCTGTGAGGTATGCTAATGGTAGTTTAATGGGAATTGCATTGAATCTGTACAGCAGTTTTGGTAGTATGGCCATTTTCACAATGTTGATTCTTCCTAACCATGAGCAGGGTATGTTTTTCCATTTATTGAAATCCTCCTCGATCTCTTTTTTCAGAGTACTGTAGTTTTCACTGAATAAATCTTTCACATTCTTTGTTAGATTGATTCCTAAGTCTTTCAATTTCTTGGATGCTATTGTAAAAGGTATGGTTTCCTCAATTTCTCTCTCAGTCTGTTTGTTGTTCATGTATAGGAATGCTATTGATTTTTGGGTGTTGACTTTGTATCCAGCTACGCTGCTGAATTTGTCAATTAATTCCAGTTTTCTTGTGGAGTTTTTGGGGTCCTCCATGTATAGTATCATGTCGTCTGCAAATAGTGATAGTTTAACTTCTTCCTTTCCTATCCTTATTCCTTTTATTTCTCTCTCTTGCCTAATTGCTCTGGCTAATGCTTCCAGAACTATGTTGAATAGGAGTGGTGACAATGGACATCCTTGTCTTGTTCCTGACTTTAAAGTGAAAGCTTTCAGTTTTTGTCCATTTAGTATGATGTTGGCTGTTGGTTTGTCATAGATGGCTTTGATCAGATTGAGGTAGAGGCCATCTATTCCTATTTTTTCTAAGGTTTTTAACATGAATGCATGTTGGACTTTGTCGAAAGCCTTTTCTGCATCTATTGAGATGATCATGTGGTTTTTGTCTTTGGCTGTGTTGATATGATGTATTACATTAATTGATTTGC
>PVLD010037665.1:0-10079 GCA_004027595.1 Dinomys branickii | reverse complement strand
CTTTTGACTTTTGAGTTGAGGCCATTTACATTAATGGTTATCATGGTTATATGTTGGCTTATTCTAGTCATGTTATTTACTTGATGTTTTTCTTCGTTTGCTGACTGTTTATTTGCTTGTTCTGTTTAGGGAGTTATTTGTAATGTTGTTCTTGGAATTGTGGTCTCTTTTTTCTCTGTCTAGAATATCTTTTAGTGCTGTTTGCAATGCTGGTTTGGCATTCATGAAGTTCTTCAGTTGTTCTTTGTCGTGAAAATATTTTATTTCTCCATTGAATTTGAGGGATAGTTTTGCAGGATACATCAGTCTGGGTTGGAAGTTGTTTTGTCTCAGAATCTGTAATACCTCGCTCCAAGCTCTTCTTGATTTCATGGTTTCCGTTGAGAAGTCTGCTGTGATTCTGATGGGCTTTCCTTTATAGGTGATCTGTTTCTTTTCTCTAGCAGCTTTTAATATTGTGTTCTTTTGCTGGATATCTGGGATCTTGACTATTATATGCCTGTGTGTGTTTTTCTTTGGGTTATGGATCATTGGGGTTCTATATGCCTCGATAAACTGAACTTCAGTATCTTTTAACTTCTTTGGGAAATTTTCTGCTATTATTTCAGCAAATATTCTTTTTATATCGTTTGTGACGTCTCCTGCTGTTTCACACACTCCTATAACTCGAATAGTGTTACGTTTTGCCTCATCTTGGAACTGTTGGATTGACTTTTCTTGTGTCTTTGATGATATTATGAGATTCTTCCTTTCATGCTCATAAGCTGCCATGCTGTCTTCAAGTTCTGAAATTTTATCTTCGGTTTCATTTAAGTGGTTTTGCATGCTTTCAGTGTAAGTTTTCAAATCCTGGCATTCTCTTTGGACCTGTTTCATTCTTGGTAATTCATTCCTAAATTGCTCTTGTAACATTTCCATTTGTTTCCTATTTTCTTCTAGTCTTTTGTCTACTTCTTCTCTATGTGTACGGAACATTTCTTCCATCATTGTTTTCAGCTCGTTTTTTGTCTGAGAGATCATTGCAGGTATGTGGCTTATTTCTGCTTTACGCTCTTTTATGGCCTGTTGGAGTTGTTTCATTTCGGATGCAATCGTTTCATAACTTGCAGGTATGTGGCTTCCTGGTTCCCCTGTATCCTCGCATTCAAAACTTGTTCTGGGTGGGGTTGAGTTCTGAGACTGCGTTTTGTTCTTCTGTCTTCCCATTTTTGGCTATCAGATTCAAAATATTGAGCAATAAATTCCCCAGGCAGTTCAGCAGGCAAAGGTCTGCTGCAGAGGCTGCTCCAATGACTCCTTCTCTTTGGGAGAATGTCCCTTAAGCTTTCTGCTGAGAGTTCCGCTTAAAAGGCTGTTTATATGCTGGTTTGCTACTCCCTACCGAGAGACCTGGGTGGGGTGTGTAAGACTGCTCCCCTGCCCTCCCAGGGTTCCCTGCAGGTATAGGGACGGATCTCCTCCCCCACTCGGTGATCGGGTCGCGAGCGCAGATAGCTCACCATAAACTGGTACATGTTTATACAACAAAACGATTTCATTTATCAGGGGAGTTGGGACATGTACATGACATTTTTCACCCCCTTCGCCTCTGCTTCCTCTACTCCCTGAACCCCTTGAATCCCTCCATACATTTATCTTATACGTAACGCCTAACTCTTACATGGTCATAGAGGTTGCCTCTACCTGCTGTTCTCTGTCTCCCACTCTCCTGTGAGCCCTCTGGAGTAAAGACCCATGTCTTTTTCAACTTTGCACTGCTAAGCCACAGCACAGTATCTGCCCATAAGAGTAACTTAATTTTATGTAAACCTCTATGTTGAACTGAAGAAACACTGTAAGTATGCACAAAGTGATTTTTGAGTATGTGTTTCCCCAATCTTTGAACAGAAATCTTATGTGTGACTAGCTTGGGGAGATCAGCATGGAATAAAATCCAGTAACACCCATCTCCCTCTTACCTCCCACTAGCCCTCCAGTGCAAGGCATCACTTACCAGCTATGGCAGCTTCAAGGACAAAACTTGCACACATGCAGGAACCAAGGTCTGTGACCCTAGTGAACTCTTCAGACATTCCTATGTCCCAAAGACCTTCTGTTAGCAGAGCAGAAATAGAAATCTCTATAGCTTTACTCACTGGTTGTGCTTCTTCTACCTAGAGACACAGTTAGTGAACCCAGTTCCTGTGGCTGGTAGCCCTTCAGGTATCAAAAGTATGTTCATGCCCTCCTTCTTATATCAGGCACACAGCTGGGACTGACACAGCCCCCAGCTAGCAGACAGAAGACTTCAAGATCTGGGCTAGGGTCCTCTGAATTTGTCCTGTTTCACCTCTTTCACTAAGTGCCTGAGTCAGCAGTTCTCAGATTGATGTAGAGCACAGGACACTTACTCCCACCCTGTTCCTATTTTAGGAGGGGCCCCAATATTGCAGCCTCAAATCTCAAAGGCCTTTTCCTTTCTGTGTTGAAGGCCATCAAATCAAGCACCTGGCCCACTTTTTGCACAGGATAAACTATTGCCAGCAGGAGGCATATACAATTCACTAAGTGAGTGGTGTGGGAGAGACTATTAAAACCACATTTACAGGAAATAAAGACATGGCCTTTATTTAAAATTTTAATTTTTCCTTTACACTTTCTCTCCAAAAGCTAGGTCTGCCAGGAACCTTACAATGTGGTGTCATTGGAAATAGTCCTTGCTGCTGTAATTAAGAAAGATGGGTTTCCACTGTGTTACGGTGGCCCTAACCCAATGACCAGAGTCCTTGTAAGTGTAGAAGTCAGAGGAGACATGTTCAGAGAGAAGACAGCATGGTGACACATAGGAAATACTATGCAAAGACAGACATGGACTGGCTGTGAACTGCAGAAGGCCAAGAATTGCCAGCTGTCATTGCTGAGATAAAATACACCATATATCCAAAGTTAAAGGAGGAAAGGTTTATTTAGCTCACAGTTAGCAGAGGTTTCAGTCCATAATCAGCTGGCTCCAGGGCCGGGGATATAGCTCAGTGGCACAAATGCTTGCCTGGCAAGCAGAAGGTCCTGAGTTCGATTCCTAGGACAAAAAAAAAGCTGGCTCCAGGACAGGGAGGCATGGCAGAGGAGCATCACAGGGAAGAAACAGTTCATGGCAGGCAGGAGGCAGCAAAGCAGCCAGTGAAGACAGCAGTCTTTCTCTGTCCCTTATATTCTATCCAGGCTACATGCCCTTAGGGCAGGTAGCACTCACAGGGCAGGTAGCACTCACATCCAGGTAGGCCTTCCCAGTATCCACACCCAGAAATGCAGATTAATTTAGTAATCACACATCCTCAATCCCAGCATCACACTGTAAGGGAAAAATTAAAATTTTAAATAAAGGCCTGCCAAGAACACCTGCCAGAACCAAGGGCACATGTCTGGAAGGCCCAATAACAAAACACTTCTTTTATGTAAACCCTTGTCTTTGCTGCCTTCGTGTAACTGATGGCCTTACAATGTAATTTAAAATGTAACAGGATATTTCTTCCTTTATATAACTGACAGCCTTATGATGTAACCTGAAAAGTTTAGACTTCCCTAACAACCCACAATGACACACAGCCCTCCAATCATATGTGCCAAATTTGCTTTCATACCTCCACTCTTTCTTACTCCTTTAAAAACCCTGAAGCACCACCAGGCAGGGCTCTGACTCTTTTGGAGAGATCCTACTCAGAAGCCTACCAGTGTAACAAACTGCCTCCTTAACCCTCTGCCATTTCTTCTGGGGTGTCATCTGTTTTCTGCAACACCTTTAATTCTCAGCATCACACACTTAATCCCGCATTATATGCGCTAGATGCAGCCACCTCTAAAAAAGCCCCACCTATGACTGCATGAGGCTTTGGAGGGACATCTAGACGGGAACCATAATACCAGCAATCACTGGACTCTAGGAAAAGACAAGGATTCTGCCCTACAGCCTTCAGAGGCAACATGGCCTTCCAACACTTTGATTTCTATCCCCCAGATTGCAAAACTATCAGGGAATCAGTGTCTGGTTTGGAGCTGCATAATTTGTGGTGATTTTTTACAGCAAGAACCAATACAGAGATATTAAACTTTTATCCTTCTGTTTTTATACTCACCCTGAAAGGATGATACAAGATTATTAGAAAAATATTCAATGAAGTTAGATTTGGATTCAATTAATAATTTTACTACTGACTAGTTATGTGTCTCTAAAAAGTAACCTCAATTCATTAACTTTGTTTAATCATTAGTAAAATAAGGATACAAATATGTTACACATAGAATTCATTCAAGAAACAAGAGTGCTAAAAATTTAACAAACGATAGAAACTTTTCCTGCATCAGTTATTTGCTTCCCCCTCAGTCATGTGTGAGCCTAGTTCCAGAGGTCTGTCTATGCATCCCCAATCAAGGGCCAGCTCATAAGATTATCTGCAAATTCTACTGTTTTGCTGATTTTCTAATACACTTTTTTTCCTAATACACTTTTTATCTTTATATTTTGTGTTCTCCTCTTTTTCTTGGATTTGTCTTTCTACTCATTTTCTTAAATTCTTATGTTAGACATTCAGTGGCTTTATTCTCATGTGTTCTTATTTTTGCGTGCAAACATAAACGTATAAACCTATCTCTGATGGTGATTTTAGCTGCATTATCTATATTTTCATATCTGGCCCTCTCATTTTTTTCCTAACTAGATCACAGTTGTATTTTTAAACTTTCTCATTGAGTTCTTGCTAGTTTTAGCCTGCACTCTCAACATCATGCTTTGCCCTCACTGACCTGAGAGTCCTTGTTTTTGTGGTTGTTATCATGATGCTGAACCTAGAAAATTTAAATTTTTCTAAACATCTTTCTCTCTGACATCTTTCAAGACCAAGTATATCATGGCTGAAAAGAGTAAAGATTTTTTATTTTCTCATTATAAAAGCATGAGCCACAGAATTCCAGCAGCTCTTTGAATTCAGATGCGTCAATGGGTAAGACGCTGAAATGTGCGTATATCTTCCTCCTTCATTCTGTTCTACCAAGAACTAAAGAAACCAGTGGCCTTGCTGATAGGGGAAGCGTTACCAGCACTCCTCAGTGGTCCTGACCTTTATGAATTATGTTCCACGATGACAGCATAAACATTAGTCTTCCCTTAAGATTTAGCACAATGTGCAAGCTCTCTGAAATGTTCACAAACTGTCTCAATACAGAGGAAACTGGCCGTTACTCCTGATATGTCAACTTCTTCTGGATAAGAAACAGCTAGCAAGTGAGTAAAGCATGCTGCTAGTATGTCTATGCTGCTAGTATGTCTCAGGGGTCACAGAAGTGTGGACTTGGATACTGTATATGGCTCATCACTCTCTCCTGTTTCTCTCTGTCCTTTCTTATTCTGCTCCTGGCCACCATAAACTGAGCAGTTTCACTCCTCCATGTCCTTCAACCATGATGTTTCCAACTTAAAGCTAACTGACCATGGACTGAACCCTCCAAACTCTGTAAACCTAGCTATACTGCAAACTCTTTAACAGTAATAGCATGTCTTACACTTCTTTCCATCTTTCCTCATGCCAGCCTCTAGCTTCTCATCTCTTCAACTAAACAATATCAAACAATAAATACTATGATTGATTGCAGCCCTTTTATTTCCTGGTGTGACCAGTATTGGGGATTATACCCAAGCTTTGCTCTGAACTACATCCCTAGCTCTTATTCTTTTTTTTTTTTTTTTTTTTTTTTTTTTTTTGAGAAAGGATCTTGTGAAGTTCCCCATGCTTGGCTCAAACTTGCAATCTTCCTGAATTGGCCTCTCAAAGTGCTGGGATTACAGGTATGCAACACCATGCCCAGAGTGCAGTTTTCTCAGGACATTTCCCAAAAAGGACTGTGACTATGAAATTTAAGGTCAGAGATTTGAAGCTAACAAGTGATAAAATCCAAAAACCTTTTAAAAACTGTTTTGAAGTGGGGTTGCTACCTTGAATGCATTTTTCTGTGTGTACTGGGGCTTGAACCCAGGACTTTTGCACTAGCTTCTTATTTTTTATTTTGAGACAGGGTCCTTTAAGTCACTAAGTTACTCAGTCTGGAATCAAACTTGTGATCCACTTGCCTCAGCCTCGCAGATGCTGAAATTACAGGCGTGCACCACTACATCCAACTCGGATGCATTCTTCAAACTAAGGGAACATCCCAAACATCTGTGCACACTGTGAAGAAGCAAAAATGGCCAATCATACTTGGAAAACTGTAGCCACCTGTGAACTTGCATGCTGCTGAAAACAGTGGTGACAATGGGTCCCCATGGTTCCCACAACCATGTCCTCACACATCTGGGGTGTTTTGTAACTCTCATGTCCCCATCCTGTGTGAGTTCACCTGGTGCTCAAGGCAAGTTAGGGCTACATGCTCATTGTGGAAAATAAGTGTTTGGGGTTCAGAAAAGATGACTGGTCTGCCCAAGCCCACAAATTAATAGGTAAGTGAAACGGAATTCCAGTCCAGTGTTCCAGATGGATGTGAGAGCTCTTGAAATGGACCTCTGCACACCTCAGTGTCCAATGTCCATGCAGGGATGCCCTGTGGGTAGGCATCACTCAGAGACACCAGACACAGGCCCTGTGTGGGAGGGACAATGCACACAAGTCAGACCTGCTGCAAGTGCCATGAGAGGATTAAGGTATTTAGTAGGGATAATAGGGGCACTTATTGGGCACTTATCTCATGCTACTTCCTACCCTAACCACTGTGCTGGCTCCCAGAGGGCTTATGAATTGCCAGCCACTCTATATATTTAAAATAAGATCAAGGATTGCTATTTGTAAAAAGGGAGAAATCTTTAAAATTGAAATTGCCTGAGTATCTTCACACAGGAGCGGCTAATTATCTGGGGAAATGGAAACCCAGCAGGAGATGCTGGGGCCCATTCTTGGGAAATGGCTAGGAGTGCTGAGACAAGAGGGAAGGACAGTGGGCAGCATGGGATCCTTGCACAGACCTGGGGCCAGAGCAGCAGGGAGAGCAAAAGGCAGACATTGCCCTCGAGTAGTTGGAGACTACTTCCCGAGGAACAGGATGGCTCCAGCTGGAGTCCCGAGGAGGGTGGGGCTCCCCCTGCTCAGCCCACCCTGAGGACAAGGCACAGAGTTTCCAAGGCTATTTGTTTGTAGGTTATATTTTTCCTGAACAGAATCCAAATCCCTTTGTTTTCACAGACAGCACCATAGTTTCCAAAGGAAAAAAAACATAGACTTATTGGGCCAAGGGCTTTCCCTGAGAAATATCCTAATGACTGTGAGCCAAGACCCAGTTCCACCAAACACTGGACTCAGAACAACTGGCAACAGGCTGGGACCTTCTCCAGGCCTTGCAAGGAAGCTGGCTTGAAGTCACTCCCTGTAATGTGCCTTGTTGTCTCCATCCCAACTAAATTCCTTCCTGGGGCTGTAGGAAGCAGCACACATGTGACAGTACACCTCCCAGAAGGCATTTGGGTAGTCTCTGTGAAGCCGCCTGGACATTCATCCTCCTGAGTGTTCCCTGGAAGAGGTGAACATGGCTGCCAGCCTGAACAACAGGGTGGGTAGTGGCGCTTGTAGGGTTCTGCAGCCCTTTCATGGCCTTGTGACTGCATCAGCCTCCCTGCTATATGCCCTCACCCCTCCATGTCACCCTCACCCCTACCTGGGTGCCAGTGCTAAACTTAGGTGGAAGGATGGGAGTGCAGTAATCAGGAGTGTGGCTGCAGTAATAAGGAGTAATTTGTTGCAAACTAAAAACTGCGCAAAAGTAAATGAGTCTGTCTTTCTTTATTGTCACCGTGCACAGCAATTCTGAGCAGTGTCATTGGTGAGTGTGCATGGGAGTGATTCGCCCAAAGCTGGTGGCAGGCAATGGGGGAATGAGTATTTTATCTCCTGACTGGAGAGGCAGGGATGACATATCCCCCAGTGCCTCCCCTAGGTGTTTCACTGCTAAGAACACTTTCCAGTCCTGTTCTCAGGGACAGAAGAAAAGGTGAGGCAGTGGTTAGCTGGTCAGTAGCCGCTCACTATGGCCCACAATGTGCAGGTCTGTGCTGGCATTTCACAAGCGTGAACTCTTTTCCCAGAAGCCCTGAAGCACACGCATCTATACATCTCTACTAGGTCATTCAACAGAGAAGGGAATTGAAAAACTCATCCAGCCTCCTACCATCAGGAAGTAGTAGGAAGATATCAAATCACCCTGTGCAGCTTGGAATCTGCTCATTTCTCTGTTCCACCACCCGGCCTCTGAGCCCTTAGCCCTGTGCCTGGAATAGCAGGTCCTTTCAGGACCCAGAGCCACACATACTGTCCTTCAGGAGTGCACAGCCTCATGCAGAGAGAAGCTCATGCAACTCTACCTGCTTCAGCTCAGCACGAGACAGGTGGTTTTAGGAATAAAGCAGACAGAGACACTATCCCACTTAAGATGCAAGGGGTAGGAAGATTGGCAAGAGAAGGGATTAGCACTGTTGAATTTACCAAGCAGACACTGTTTGGATGCCATACACATGCTTTCCTGCTGGAATCTTACCACAACACCTCTGAGGTGGGGCTCACTGTTCTGAGTTCTCATAGTGTTCAGAGAGATCAGGCATCTCACCCAGCAGTACAGAGCAGCTGAGAGTAAGTAGATCCAGGACTGGAGCAGAGCCCTCTCTGACTTAGAAGCAGTACTGTGCCCTAGCAGCCCCCTAATGAGCAGGGAGAGGACATGCCTACCCCTAAGGTTTTCTCTGGGACTAGGAATATATAATGTGAGCAAGAGGACAGGTGAAAGGAAAACAGTAATTCCTATTGCTCTTGTGGCACTTGACAACATATAAGATGCTTTCTCATCCGTGATCTCGCTGACTCTAGGAGGGGCAGGCACTGTCTCCATGTATGGATGAGATCATAGAGGCTTCAGTGAGGCTATGCTCCTTTTCTGAGGTCCCACTAGCTGCTGCAGAATCTGGGGGATGTGGCCACACTCCCATATTTCACCAGATGTAAGCAGTAGGTACACTTACATCACAGCAGAGGCTTCATCCAAGGAGGTCTGCTGTACAAGTCCAACCCTCTACTTTGCAGATAAGGGAATGGAATCCAGAGAGCATAAAGGATGTGTCTCAGTGGTGGAATGGGGGCTAGATCAGAGCCCCAGAAGCACACACAACGCTTCCTCTCTACCCTGTGACATGGAGCACATGTCACTTATTTCCTCAGCACCAAGCTTGGGTAAGGTTGCCCATGTCTTGGGGCCTATCCCTAAAGGGCTCCCCCTGACAACCCCCAGGTCCCCTGCAAATGCCGCCACCACATCTTGATGCTAAAACGTCCAACTCACACAGACACTTAAGCCTGTTTTCCAATAGAAAGAAAAAAAACCCAAAATAAAATAACAATCCAATAGTCAGTCCACCCCAACAGTGTCACATCTCACATAAGCCCTGTCCCATCCATCTCTGCCCTCCCTGGTTGTCTGGAGATACTCTACCAATTCTAAACCTAGCTATAAAATTGCTGCATTGCAAATGAATTTGAAGGTTTCCACACTAAGATCCTACAATAATGAGGATTAAACAAGTGAAGTAAAGGCTAGATTACTTCTTTTTTATTTTTTTTATTATTTTATTTTTTTATTTTTTTATGTTAGAAACATAAAAGTACAAAAACCTATTGACAAACAGACACCCATTATCATAGAAAATAGTACAATCACAACTAATCTATAGACAAGGTGATATGGTCTCAACAGTTGTTGTTGCTTTATCCATTGATATCTTCGAATTGTAGATGTATGGACCCATATACAGACATGCAAATTTAGTCAGTTGATCCTCTCAACAACAGAAAAAAAAAAAAAAAAAAAAAAAAAATTAAAAAAAACACAAGAACCAAAAATCCAAAGACAAGAAACAAAACAGGCATACATCAACAACAGCAACAACATCAACAACAACAACAACAGAAAAAAAACACCGCTTGTTGCTGCTTTACATATTGATATCTTCGAAGTGTGTGTTCAGGCTAACACATACAGATATACACTATTAATCTAATATCCTGTCATCGATTATTGCT
>PVLD010037664.1:0-10090 GCA_004027595.1 Dinomys branickii | reverse complement strand
ATCTTATCTATAATTTGGTATTTCCTTTAATGTTTTTGTGTTAACTAATGTGAAGATAACTATGTAATACAACATCCAGTTCTAATTCCCTACTATATTCTGTATAACTTTGTATTTTCTGTATTGTTTATGGCTTTTCTGGTTCATATGTCTCCATTCTTTTGTCTTTAAAATAAAATTTAAAAAAATAATAATAAAATAAAATAAAATAAAATGGATGTTTGTTTGTGTGTGTGTGTGTGTGTGTGTGTGTGTGTGTAAAATAAAGTGCACGAGTCCAAGGTCATCTGGACTGAGTTGGGAACTTGGGGGAGGAAAGCAGTTTAATTGGCCTGAAAACAGAAACAAATGAGAAAATGATTTGCCCTATAATGAGCAAAGCAATGAAAAGGATGCTCAGCATTTGTGCAACGGGGTATATAGGAGGGGCAGCACAGGCAGACTGATAAGAAAATAGAGAGACAGAGAGAGAATGCCTGAGCAACCAACTGTCCTAGCACCTCTGCTAAAAGAGAGACACAGGGCAAAAGACTTGGGCCCAGCTGTGCCTGCCATGATTGAAGAGGAAAACCAGGGCTTGTCTTTTCATTTCAAAGTAAGTGCAGAGTGAGACAGAGCCTAAGGTCTCCTCCAGGTTTCAGGAGACCCAAGGCCAAACTTTGCTCAATGTCACCAACCTGGTGCTGCCTGCACGTGTCCAAAAGCTGTAGCAGCTCCTACCTGGAATGAACGGCCAAAGTCTTATCTGTCTTATGAAAGTTTTTTTTTTTTTAATTTTTAAAAGTATATAAAACAAAAAAAGAAAACAAAAAAAACCCAACAACAAGAAAAGAAAAACATTAACAAAAAGACACAAAGTAGCACAAGAGCAGCACAATCAAAACTGAATTATAGACTATAGACAAAGTGACAGGTAATCACCAACGGCTGCTGCGCCACACATTGACAACTTCAAAGTTCATGCTCCTGAAATCACATATAGACATACAATCTTGATCAAACAATCATGAACTGTTCCTTACCATAAAGCGACACAGGTCAACAGTGGCACCAGATTAGCCATCCTGCATATACACACACAGATACATATTTGCCCCTTTCTTCCTTTTCCTCCTCCACTCATCCCACCTGCTCCTTACGTTTGAGCAGATTCCCTTCACACCCCCCAATCCACATCCCCACCTTCAGATTCCTACGTCAGTGATACAATACGTTGCCTGCACATGAACCTCTGATTTATTTCACTTATGAGTACGGTGTCCAATTGTGACCATTTGCTTACACAGGCCCAAATCTGTCCTTCTTCATAGCTGAGTAATATTCCATTATATAAAAATGCACATTTCATTAATCCAGTCCTCTGTGGATGAACATTTGGGTTGCTTCCACAACTTAGCTATTACAAATTGTGCTGCTATAAACATGGGTGCACACATATCACGGTGATATGATGCTTTCAGATCTTCTGGGAAAATACTCAGAAGAGGAATAGCTGGGTTGAATGGCATCTATAGACCTAGTTTGCTGAGGAATCTCCAAACGGATCTCCACAGTGGTTTCACCAGTCTGCATTCCCACCAGCAGTGCATAAGAGTTCCTATTTCTCCACAGCCTCACCAGCATTTGTTATTGGATGATTTCTTAATGCTAGCCAATCTTTCTAGGGTGAGATGAAATCTCAGTGTTATTTTTATTTGCAATTCTCAAATGACTAAAGATGTAGAACATTTTCTCATATATTTATTTGCCATTTGTATTTCTTTGTCTGAGAAGTGTGTATTCATCTCAGATGCCCATTTCTGGATTGGGTCTTTGAATTTGGACAGGTTCATGTTTTTTAATTCTTTGTATGTTCTAGATAGAAGATCTTTGTCCGAGGGACAGCCAGCTAGGATTTTTTCCCAATTGGTGAGGTTTTTTTCCACTTTGTTTGTGATTTCTTTAGATGTGCAAAAACTTTTCAGTAAGATGAGTTCCCAGTTATTGATTCTTTGAAGTGTTTCCCTTGCAGTTTGATTTTTATTCATGAACTCTCTGCCTACTCCTATGTGTTCAACATTTTTACCTACTTTCTTTTCCAATAGATTTAGAGTTTCTGTTTTAATATTGAGATCTGTAATCCATTTTGAGTTGAGTTTGGTGCATGATGATAGACTTGGGTCTATTTTTAGTCTTTGGCAAGAGGCAAGCTGATTTTTCCAGCACCATTTACTAAACAGGCTATCTTTTTTCCAGTGAGTTTGTTTGGCCCCTTTGTCAAATATTAGGTGGCTGAGTGTGTTTGTGGTATGGCTGCATCTTCCAGTCTGTTCCATTGATCCTCAGGTCTGTTTTTTAGCCAGTACCAGGCTGATTTTATTACAGAAGCTTTGTAGTATAATTTCAGGTCAGGGATTGTGATTCTACCTGACTTGTTCTTATTGCCCAGGATTGCTATTGCTATTCTGGGTCTCTTCTGGTTCCAGATGAATTTAAGGCATGTTTTCTCTAGACCTGTGATGTATGCTAATGGTAGTTTAATGGGAATTGCACTGAATCTGTATAAAAATTTTGGTAGTATGGCCATTTTCACAATGTTGGTTCTTCCTAACCATGAGCAGGGAATGTTTTTCCACTTATTGAAATCCTCATCAATCGCTTTTTTCAGAGTACTGTGGTTTTCATTGAATAAATCTTTTACATCCTTTGTTAGATTGATTCCTAAATATTTCAGTTTCTTGGATGCTATTGTAAAAGGTGTGGTTTCCTTAATTTCTCTCAGACTGTTTGTTGTTTGTGTATAGGAATACTATTGATTTTTGGGTATTGACTTTGTATCCAGCTGAATTTGTCTATTAATTGAAGGAATCTTCTTGTGGAGTTTTTGGGGTCTTCCATGTAAAGAATCATGTCATCTGCAAATAGTGATAGTTTTACTTCTTCCTTTCCTATCTTTATTCCTTTTATTTCTCTATCTTGTCTAATTGCTCTGGCTAATACTTCCAGAACTATGTTTTATAGGAGTGGTTACAGTGGACATCCTTGTCTTGTTTCTGAGTTTAAAGTGAAAACTTTCAGTTTTTGCCCATTTATTATGATATTGGCTGTTAGTTTGTCATAGATGACTTTGATCAGATTGAGGTAAAGGCCTATCTATTCCTATTTTTTCTAGGGTTTTCAACATGAATGCATGTTGGGCTTTGTCAAAAGCTTTTTCCATATCTTTTGAGATGATCATGCAGTTTTTGTCTTTGACTCTATTGATATGATGTATTACATTAATTAATTTGCAAATATTGAACCATCCCTGCATTCCTGGAATAAATCCAACCTGGTCATGGTGTATAGTTTTCCTTATAATTCGCTGCATTCTATTTGCTAGTATTTCATTGAGTATCTTTGCATCTATGTTCATTACAGAGATTGGCCTATAGTTCTCTTTCTTAGTTGGGTCCTTCTCTGGCTTTGGCATTAGTATAACACTTGCCTCCAGAAATGAGTTAGGGAGAATTGCTTCCTTTTCAATTTCATTGAAGAGTTTGAGGAGTGTTGGCATTAAATTTTCGCTGAATGTTTTAAAGAATTCTGCTGTGAATCTATCAGGGCCTGGGCTTTTCTTTGTCAGTAAGTTTTTAATGACTTTTTCAACCTCATTAATTGATATTGGGTTGTTCAGGATTCATATATCTTCCTGATTCAATTTTGGTAGTCTGTCCATTTCTTCTGAGTTTTCTATCCTATGTGAGTAAAGATTTTCAAAGTAGGTGTTAACGACCTTTTGAATTTCTGTGGGATCTGTAGTGATTTCATCCTTTTCATTCCTTATTGCATGAATTTGGATTCTTTCCTCTTTTTTTTGATAAGGTTGGCTAGGGGTTTATCAATTTTATCTATTCTTTCAAAGAACCAACTCTTTGATTCATTTATTTTTTGTAGTGTTTTCTTCATCTTAATTGCATTAATTTCTGCCCTGAGTTTTATAATCTCCTCCCTTCTTTGGGCTTTTGGTTTGGCTTCTTATTTTTCTAGAAGTTTGAGGTGTAGCATCAGGCTATTTATTTGCTCCCTTTCTGTTTTCTTTATGTGTGAGTTCATCGCTATAAATTTCCCTCTGAGGACTGCTTTCATTGCTTCCCACAGATTCAAGTATGTTGTATTTGCTTTTTCATTTGTTTGTAGGTATTTTTAAATTTCTTCTTTAATTTCTTGTGTGACCCATTGGTTTTTCAAGAGGTTGTTCTCTAATTTCCAAGTGTTTATGGGTTTTTTGTAGTTCCCTTTGTCATTAATTTCCAATCTCATTGCACTGTGGTCAGATAATATGCATGGGATAATTTCAATTCTTTTGCATTTAGGTAGGTATGCTCTAAGGGCTAGAATGTGGTCTATTTTAGAGAAAGACCCATGTGCAGCTGAGAAAAATGTGTATTCTGATGTTGTGGGGTGGAACACTCTGTATACATTTACTAAGTCCATTTGTTGCATCTTTGGTTCAGGTCTGTTATTTCTTTGCAGAGTATTTGTCCAATTGACCTGTCTCTTTGTGTCAAAGGGGTGTTTAGGTCCCCTATTACAATAGTGTTATTAATTATTTGGTTTTTCATGTCTGTTAAGATTTGACTTATAAAGTTTGGTGCTCCAGTATTTGGTGCATAAATGTTTAGGATTGTTATCTCTTCCTCTTGCAACTTTCCCCTAAATAGTATGTAGTGGCCTTCTTTATCTCTTTTTATTGTTTTTGGATTGAAGTTTACATTATCTGCAAACATAATAGCTACCCCTGCTTTTTTCTGGGAACCTGTTGTATGGAGAATTGTTTTCCATACTTTAACTTTCAGTCTGTGGATTTCTTTTTGAGTAAAATGTGTTTCCTGTATACAGCATATTGTTGGATTTTGTTTCTTAATCCACTGTGCCAGTCTGTTTCTTTTGACTGGTGAATTGAAACCATTTACATTAATGGTTATAACTGTTATATGTTGGCTTATTCTTGTCATGCTCTTTACTTGATGTTGCTTTCCTATTTTTGCTATCTGTTTACTTTCTCGTTGTGCTTAAAGCTTCCTTTCTATTGCTGTTCTTGAGATTGTGGTCTATTTTTTCTCTGTCAAGAATTTCTTTTAGTACTTTTTGTAATGTTGGTTTGGCACTTATGAAGTTCTTCAGTTGTTCTTTGTCATGGAAATATTTTATTTCTCTATTGAATTTGAATGATAGTTTTGCAGGATACATCAGTCTGGGTTGGAAGCTGTTTTGTTTCAGCATCTGTAATACCTCACTCCAAGCTCTTCTTGATTTCATGGTTTCTGTTGAGAAGTTTGATGTGATTCTGATGGGCTTTCCTTTATAGGTGATCTGTTTCTTTTCTTTAGCTGCTTTTAATATTGTGTTCTTTTGCTGGATGTCTGGGATCTTGACTATTATTGTCTGGGTGTGGTTTTATTTGTGTTATGGCTTGTTGGGGTTTTATATGCTTCGTTTAACTGCACTTCAGTGTCTCTTACCATGTTTGGGAAATTTTCTGCTATTATTTCTGCAAATATTCTTTTTATATCGTTTGTGTTGCCTCTTGCTGTTTCATTGACTCCTAGTATTCCGATATTGTTTCTTTTTGCCTTATCTTAGAGCTGTTGGGTTAATTTTTTCTGGATCCTTGACAACTTTAAGAGCCTTCCTTTCACAGTCACTAGCTGCCATGCTGCCAAGAGATAACTATCCTAAACATTTATGCACCAAATACTGGACTCAAGATCTGAAATTCTATCTTCAGTTTCATTGAAGTGGTTTTGCAAGCTCTCACTGGAAGTTTTCAATTCCTGGCAATGTCTTTAAGTCTGTTTCATGCATTCTAATTCATTCCTAAATTGTTCATGTAACGTTTCCATTTGTTTCCTATGTTCTTCTATTCTTTTATATATTTCTTCTCTATGTGTGCAGAGCATTTCTTCCACTATTATTTTCACTTCATTTTTTTGCCTGAGAGATTATTTCTGCTTTAATCTCTTCTATGCCCTGATGGAGTTGTTTCTTTACCTCAGATGTGATCGTTTCAGAAACTGCAGGTATGTGGCTTCCTAGTTCTCCTATATCACTGTTTCCTGGACTTACTCTGGGTGGGGTTGAGTTCTGTGGCTGTGTTTTGCTCCTCTGTCTTTTCATTTTGGATGTCAAATGAAAAGTGTTGAGCTACACACTACCCAGACAGCTCACAGATGACTCTAGCAAACCTAGTTTACCTGGATATCAAACTTATCCCCAGATGTTAGCTGACCATGAAGCACTGGGCCCAGGAACCCCAGACGATTGCTGAGGTGCCAGGCTCAGGATCTACCTGCAATGGTGGGGGAAAGTTGTCATGCAGGGTAGAGCACCAGCGTGGGCCTTACCTGTCAAGTGTCCACTGCGAAGCCTGCTCTACTGTTGCTGTGAAGCTGGGCTTCCTCTCTGTGGGAACTTCGGGAAAGTCTTTTTTTTTTTTTTTTTTGGCGGTACTGGGGATCGAACTCAGGACCCTGCGCTTGCTAGGCAGGCGCTTATTCCACTGAGCTATATCCCCAGCCCTCGGGAAAGTCTTGCAGGTGCTGCTGCTCTGGTGGAGTTTATTCACCTGGCTAGTCTCGCGGGGAAAAGCTGCTCCTGCAGCTCTGCCGAGCTGGTCTGGCTCTCTGCTGGGAAAATCTCCTGGAATCAGGTGCTCTAATGGTGCCCAAGGCCAGGCAAAGCACTGTGTACCTCGGAGAAGTTGCTCCCATAGCTCTGCCAAGCTGGTCTGGCTCTCTGCGGGAAAGTGTCGCAGGCGTGGGCACTCTAATGGCGCCCACGGCCGGGCAGAGCACTGTGTACCTCAGAAAAGCTGCTCCCTTAGCTCCGCCCAGCTGGTCTGGCTGTCTGCAGAGAGTCTCGCAGGCGTGGGTGCTCTAATGGCTCCCAGGGTGGGCAGAGCACTGTGTACCTCGGAAATGCTGGTCCCTTAGCTCCACCAAGCTGGTCTGGCTCTCTGCAGGAAAATGTCGCGGGTGCAGGTGCTCTAATCTGAAAGTTTTATAAGAGAAGTCAAATTGCAAAATGTAACTACTTGGTAAGTGCACTTTTGGTATTCAGTTTGAGCTGATGTGCATAAAATATTTTCTGTACATTACAAATTCTTGAATTTAGGGGGTTAACTTACCCTTCTCTCTGATCTATCTTGGTTTAAGAGACAAACACTGATTCAAGGTTACTCAGAGGTCTGTTGGCAGTTGATCAAATTTAATATCTGAGGAAAAAAGAACACTTTAAAATTCAAGAAGCTACAGTCAAATTTGTTGTAGAAGTTTATAATAAGTGGAAGAAAAAAAATCTTAAGAAAGCTATAAATATTAGAGATATACTTTCAATATGAGAGGATTTTGTATGATGAAAATTTTGTTTTGTTAAAGAGATACAACTAGAGACAATGACAAGACTAGAAGGCTTATGTACATCAAGGAAAGGTTGTGGAAGTAGTTTATTAAAGTATATAGGGGCTGGGGATATAGCTCAGTGGAATAAGCGCTTGCCTAGCAAGCACAGGGTCCTGAGTTCGATCCCCAGTACCACAAAAAAAAATAATAATAAAAAAATAAAGTATATATATATATATATATATATATATATATATATACATATATATAGTTAATTTGGTGGAGCTCAGGTTGTTCCTTCTAAAAACTCTTGTGAGAGAAATGATCAAATCAACATAAGCTTACCAGTCAAATAATAGCCTTTTTAAAAATGTGATGTGTATGTTCTTTGTGTTACTACATCCCATACTAAAATGGATGTTTAAGTGTGTTATAAAAAAAAGTCATCATTATTATCATGCTAAAATATCATGTGTGGTTTTGATCTCAAGTTTTCTTTGTAAAACTCTATAACTGCTAACTGTTAACATTTGACAGGGATTCAACTACTAGGAGAACCATGGATGAGAAGGAATAACAGTTCTCTGGCTATACTTTCTATTTTAAAGTGCTTGATATTCAGACAAAATTATGTTAGTTAAACTCATGGCTCTCACTGCAATACTGTCATTGATTTTCTCCTCTGGATTTTCAAAAACTAAAGTTTAGAGGCCACAGCTGGAAAGGTAACTGGGCTAAGAGGAAAACCAATACTTTTTCCGCAACTCTCCAAGGTTAACAAAGACTTAGAATCTGAGGGAACCCTTCTACAGAAGCCTATAACCCTGGTGAGTCATCCAACCTCCTGAGCAAGGAGATTGCTAGAACCCTCCCCAGAGGACAGGAACAATGTGAACAGTGTGCCAAAGAAGGGCCACAAGAGGGAAAAGTCTTCCATGCTTTCATAGAAAGTGACTGGGCAAGCGAAGGCCATGCCTCATCCTGACTGCTGGCACTGACAGAGGAGTTGAGAGGTTCTGTACATGGCTCCAAAGCAATGCCCGAGGAGACTTAACTGATCTCAACAGATAACAAGACACTAATTTTCATTAACACAGGTCTCACTTTAGCTTGGTCTTGAACATCCAGCAGAAAATATAATCAAAAGACATATAAAAACAATGCTATAGTAATAAGCTAGAAATAAAAAAGGAGTTCTAATTGCTGACACTTTCTGGCTGTTTCCAACCACATCAATAACTAACCACTGTTATGGGTCATTAAAAGAAAAACTAAAATAACATCTCTAAAGCTCAACAAAAATCCTTAAATTCTTCAGCAAGATCAACTAAAACTAGAGAAACATATGACCAAATACCAGTCTTAGAAAAGTCTGAGAGGCCATGGGTTACCCTCACCATTCTGGTCCCATAAAAACGGTATTTTTTCTACTGAGATCTACCAGATTGACTTCATAAAGAGTTCATAACTGTTAACCACAATATGACTTCTCTCTGAGGCCCATTAGATTAGGTCTCTGGAGAAGGCTCCTGACTGCGGTCTCCCCTACACTGACCCTCCTCTGCTTGAAGCAGTTAAGATGGAAACCACGCCCAGTCTCCCTTAACCACAGTTAGGGAAAGCTCTCCAGAGGGAAAAGTATTATAGACAGCTGAATTAGTTATAAATGTTACAGACAGTTAAACAGGGCTGGGCCCTCAACACAAACAACAAATATGGCCAAAGACACCATATTCACTAAAAGCCTGGCTTTAAGAAAAAGAACACATCTGTCTCTCAAAATTCAATTAAATAAACTAAAAGGGGGTGTACAGATGCCCTCAAAAGCATAATTAGACTTTGGTACTTACTTTTTAGGAATTTTTAAATCTGCTTGCAGAAAATAAATATACTCCATCAGAACTTCATCAGCAAAAGCGCAAATCAATGAATATGCCTCAGGCTCAAATCCTGCAAAAGGCACCCAAAAAGGAAAGTAGGATAGCCCAGTGCAGTTAGCAACATGGGGATGAGAGGACAGCGATGTTTTAACAGACTGGATCAGCAACACCACCGAGGCCAGCATCTCCAGGGAGAGCACAAAGGAGAATCGTTCTGTGGACAGATCTCAGAGCAACAGTTCTTGAGGCCCACATTCTGGCAGGACTCCAGGGGTTGCTGATCACACCTGGAAACATCTTCTTTGCTTTCCGCAATATCCAAGTCCCCCTTTTAGACTTTGCGGTTATTGGTACTCTACGGAGGGGTCAAATTGTTAGAAGAACTGACTCTGAAATGGTGGTAGGAGCACAGAGCGAAGTCGTGTTGGAGTTGGTGAAGAGGTGATGAGGGTGAGAGACTGAGCAACGAAGTAGAAAAGCGCTCGAGCCTTGGAAAGGTTACGTAATTTCCATTTCCTCACTTGAAAAATTAAAACTACGTTTCAGCCACATGAGGAAGTATAGATGGTTAGAGCTGAAGTCAGCTAGATAGATTCAGATTCCTTTTCTCACCCAGCAGCTTAGAAATTTGCCTGATGTCCCCTCCACCCCGAACGGTAGGAATGATAAAAACTACCAGGGCCTCACCGGGTGCAGGGGCACACATCTGCAGTCCCAGCACCCCGCGAGACGGAAGCAAGAGGGCCAGAAGTCAGCTGGCCTGGGTAACTTAGTTATTTTGTAGAACCCTGACTTAAAAGAATAAAAAATAAAAAAGGACTGAATACAAAGGCCCTAGGTTTGTTCCCT
>PVLD010037663.1:0-10091 GCA_004027595.1 Dinomys branickii | reverse complement strand
CTGAACACACACTTCGAAGATATCAATATACAAAGCAGCAAGTATTGTTGGGGTTTTTTTTGCCTTGGTTTTTTTGTTTTTGTGTTTTTCTGTTGTTGAGAGGATTAATTGTCTGACCAGTTTTGTGTGTCTGTATCTGTGTTCATATATATACACTTCAAAGATATCAATAGGTAAAGCAACAACCACTGTTGAGTCCATATCACCTTGTCTGTAAATCAGTTTTGATTGTACTATTTTTATGCTAATTTGTGTCTGTTTGTTAATATGTTTTTGTGCCTTTATTTTTTTTTAAATAAAAAACAATTTAAAAAAATAGCACGAGAACAATGCAAGCAATACTGAATTACAGACAAGGTGACAGGAAATTAACAATGCTGGTTGTATTACATATTGATAACTTCAAAGTGGTTGCTGAGGAAAGCAATCATAGACATGCAAGGTTGATAAAAGAATTAATCATTAACTGTTTAAAACTGTGGTGGCACACGCCTATAATCCCAGGACTCTGGGAAGCTGAGGCAGGAAGATCGAAAGTTCAAGCCCAATCTGGGCAATTTAGTTATTTAATGAGACCCTGTCTCAAAATTTAAAAAGGTCTGAGAGCATACCTCAGTTTAAAGGCCCTAGGTTCTATACCCAGTAGCAAAAATAAATTAATTAACTTTAAAATTCTAGAAAATGCATCCTAAAAAAGATCATTGGTTCCAAGGTATGGTGGTACACACCTGTAATCCCAGCGCTTGGGAGGCTGAGGCAGGAGGATCACTGAAAGCTCCAGACCAGCCTGGGCTACAAAGTGAGCTCAAGGCCAACCTGAACTACATAATGAGATCCTATCTCAAAAAAAGCAAAAAAATCGTGGCTGCCTAGGAGTTAGATTTAGGGGCAATATAGCAAAGGTGCTCAAAGAAACAAAGGGGTGATGGGTATGTTCATTTCCTTAAGTGTGGTTATAATTGCAGCTATGTATACATATGCCAAAACATATAAAACACTAACGTGTGTACATGTGTGTATAAACACACAAAAGTTTAAAATTAAAAAGTAGTACATAGCTCAGTATGAAAGACCTGGGTTCAATTCTCCAGTGCCATAAGCAAAACAAATTGCTACATAAGGGCTAGCAATGGAAATAGAAGGGAAGGTCACTACGTGACTAGGCCCCTGGTTCATCACCCATGTAATCATGCTTCTAGGATAGATAGGAATGCTATTTTAAAATAGCAACAATACAACAATCAGAGCCTAGGGCTGAGAAAAGTAGACTATTGAGAAAATAACCTCTGGTCCAAATGTAATCTCAAATTCCTCTACCTAAGAGAGAGGGATACAAACAATTCAAAGCGCCTGGAATTCACAGAGGGTTCTCCCCTCCCAAGCTGTAGGAAAGGTGTTTGAGAAGGCGTGTAAAAATACAGATGGTTGCAAAATTGGCCAGTTTACTCAAGTTGCTATTCCTATGTAAAACTTAAACTCAATTAAAAGATTTTACATTTTACTTAGGGACAAGCCAGTGGGGAATGAGAAAAAGAAAGAGAGAGAGAGGTGCAAGAGAGCAAGAAAACAAGCAAAGAAAATTAGAAGCCTGGGGGTCTGCCATCTTTTATTTGATGTGCCAAGAAGCAGATATACTAAATGAGTTAAGATTATTGGATCTTCTCTCTTCCTCGAAGCAAAGGAATAATTCTATTGACTATCTCTTCCCTCTCAGGCTGCTTTAGAAATACTGTCTTGCCTCAAATCTTCTGTGGGTATTCTTGGCAAAACACTCGGGAATGATATGAACAAGAATGGGCTTCTGGTCTTGCTTTTACTTACCTTCATGCAAACGGTATGATCTCCCTTGCAAAAACCCCAGACCACGACAGTGCCCAAGTTTTCTCTGCAGAGCTGGGGTCTCCCATACTCTTTCTGCCCAAATTCACTCTGCAGACCTTTTTTCTCCCATACTCCTTCACCCCTAACCTTTCAAGTAAACTTTTGGTACCTTTTTGGCTTGGCTTGTCCAGTTCTTTGTTCAAGATGAGAAGAACCTGGAATCTAACTCCAGAGGGAGAGCTGAGCAACCCAGAACCGGGTAATGGTTAGTTAACAAGCCACTTTTGTAAACAGGCTACCTGATAACAAAACCATGGGCTAAAATAAATCTTTCCTCCTTTAAATTTTTTTTCAGGTATTCTGTCAAAATGACGAAAAGTTGACAAACACCATCATTCTATAAAAGAAAGAATGAAGGATGTGGGGAACAGTTATTTCTGAAGAGATACCCAGGAAAAACATGGTGAAGAAGGGAAAGATTTCTTACATAGATTTAAATCTGTGCCTTTGCCATTGATAAGAGATTGTAGTGATTAATTATCCTTCTCTTCTTGGTACTAAAAGGGATACAGCCTTACAAATGGTGATATCCTTTCTAGATGTATATTTTCCTTACAAAATGTTAACTTCTACTCTGTTTTCAGTTTCTCCTACGGTTGTCACATCTCAGAAAGTAAAATGCTCCAAAATATGCTTATGCCAAAGAAGTATATTTTGGTATGGCATATTTGAGTGTCTTGCAATCATAATATGTAGGCATACCTTGGCCTCCTACACTCGGTGATGCAAATCAGAGATACACAGTCCAAGTTGTTAAAAATAGTTCAAGCTGGAAACAGTCCTGCCTGAACAATGGAAACTTGCTTGCAGTACTTGACTCCATGTAACCCAAATATAATATGGCAGAAAGTACATTTAGATCAATATGTTGAAAGGGGTGGTTCTGCTAAGATAGCAGGTATTTATCAGCAAACAATATCGTGACCTGTTAAACTCAGCACTTTTGTAACAGTGATCACTCTCTTAGGAGTTGTCCCTCTGCCTGGTGTCCTTTGACATCTTTCTTTGCCTGCCATTCTAAAGAAAATCCCTGCCTAAATATTTACAACTAAATTATCTTAGTGTAGATTTATACAACCTACAATATATGATGACCTTCAAGTGATATCAGAGTGTATAATGCCTCTTTTTAGTCTTTGATCCCGTGTATCAACTAATGCAAAGCATGTAAATTCCTGTGAGTGTTAGCTTGCAGAAAAGTAGTATGTTTCTCTAAAGAAAATACAGGAACTAGCCCCAGAAGTCAAGGTTGACTGCATGTTCGGGGGGGGGGCTGGACGATGAAGCAGTCCATCAAGTAGCTTTCCTATCCATTGCCCTCTGCATCTCCTTTCTCACCCTATAAAAGCCCTTTCAAATGTCTGAGTTACTAAGATGGGCTTTAGGAGTAACAGGGTCCCGCTTATCTTCTCAGGATTCCAGCCCTTGAATGAAACCAATACCCTTCCCTCTCTTGCCTTCTACTGGGTCTTCTTGGTGGAAGCCAAACAACTATTCTGATTATTTAAATAGTTAAATGGTAATGACTAAAGTGGTCATTGGTATTTAAAAATCAATAAAGACTAAAAGCATTCCAATAATTTTTGAGTCAGGGCTGGTTAAGGCAGGTGCTCTTAAGACTTTTTGTGCCCTGAATCCTTCAGTAGTCTGTATAATGTTTTTTCAATGAATAAGAGACAAGACTACAAAGGAAACCAATTACATTGAAACACAGTTGTCAAAGTATTAAAAACTTATAGTACAATTATATCATTATAGGTAGCTAAGTTAGATAGAAATATTGTAGAGAGTCAGACAGGGCTGGGCCTTTGAGAGGTCAATGCAGAAGATAACTGTGGCTGGAGGTGATTTCACTGAAAGCCAGGCTTCCAGAAAAAGAACTATGCGCCTATGTACTTCCCCTAGGGATGAACAGCAGTGATTGGTATTCTAAGTAGGCATCAATCACCTGGAGGTAGAGGACCAAACCTCCTTAACCCGCCCCTTCCAGGAAAGTCCTTGTCTGTCCCATGTGCACTTGCTATGACTTGTTTCCCCATTTGATCCCCATGTAATCAGTATTAACCTGGTGACTATGCTTGTATACTTATTGGTCGACCACAGTTTTGTTCCACCTCACACCCATCCTATAATTTGCCATTGGATCAACATTACCTAAGCGACTAGACTTGTAATCTTATTGATTGATTACAGTTCTGTCCCACCTTAAGCCCACCTCACCTCATGGCTTTGCTCAGTAAACATCCTGGAGAAGCAGGGCTGGAGGTTAACCCACTTTACTTGTCTCCTTCTATTTTTCTCAGACAGATGCTTTCTTTCTTCTAATAAATTCTTCCTACTCTTAACCTCTGCCATTCCTAGAATTCATTCCTCAATTTTAGAGAACATGACTTGGTGTTGTGGACATCTAGCAGATTGACAGTTTCATTTCCCTATATCAGTATGGGTGATTATCATCAGTGCATTAAATACCAAGGTCTAGCAGTGGGCTTTCTGACAAATTTTGAAGAATTGTGCCAATCGTAAAAGATTTTCAAGGTATCTGGAACAACTGCTATATAGTTTGACAATGGCTGAGATTTTTGTTGGTAACAGTCATAGGTATGGCTAATACTGTAATGGTTTATTGCCTACATTCATTGTTAAAAGACATTAATTTCAGTTAGAAGTTACTAAAAAAAAAATTCTGGGCATAGTGACACATGCCTGTAATCTCAACACCCAGAAGGCTGAGCTAGGAAGAGGATTGCCATGAGACTGTGTTGCACAAGCAAGTTCAAGACCAGCCTGTACTACATAGTGAGACTGTCTCAAAAAGAAAGAAGAAGAAGAAGAAGAAATCAGTGAAAAGGAAGATGTAATTTTGCTTTCTTTTTAAGATACTATATCAGATCCCTGAGCTGGGTGCCATGGTGGATAGTTGTAATCCTAGCACCCACAGGGCTGAGGCAGGAGATCTGAGGCCAGCCTGGGCTACATGGTGAGTTTAAGACCAACCTGAACTTTGTAGTGAGACTCTTTCTCAATAGACAAACAAACAAGATCACAGATCCCTCTGAATTCTATTAGTTGGCTTTAAGTTAAGAAACTCTGCTTGGGGGGGAGAAGTGTAATTCAGTAATGGAGCACTTATCTACCATGCATGAGGCCCTAGGTTACACCTCCAGCAGTGAAGAAAAATAAAAAACAAAACAGAACAAAAACAACTCTTGTCTAACAACCTATGGTCTAAATGTATACCTTTCCATAACAAGTCTGCTAGTGTCCTGAGGAAATACTCCTGATATATGAAATTCATGCTCACAGACAACATTTAAGGCTTTCCAGACTCCTCACCTTCTCAAATCATAGAAAAGTGATGACGAATGTGCAGTGCCTATCAACTTTGCTACTTGAATAATATCTGTTCATGTCTGTTTATCCATATATCTCCCTGTTTGCCCTGTCTCTGATGTCCCTAGGGCACTCCCAATTTTTAGCTTTCATTGCAGAAATCGTAGTTTCAGCTTTTAGTTCTCACCAGGCAAAAGTTTTGTTTAAAATGTGACTTAGTATACCACAGATGTAAGCTAGGCAGAGTCGCATGCCTGTAATCACAGCACTTGGAAGGCTGAGGAGAACAGATTGTGAGTTTGAGACCACCAACCTATGCAATTTAGCAAGACCCTGTTTCAAAAACAAAAAATCACAGAGGTAAGCTAGAGAGATTTCCACAAACACAAGTGCTCTGTACTTGCAGTAAGAGCTGTTAGCTCCAAATGTTCACTCCAAACGTGAAAGTAATTGAAAATAACAAGAGACTGACCCATGCTCTTACTTACCAATCTAAACTGTTCTAAGGAACTTTCACCTCCAAAAGGATCCTGCATTTTCTTTCTAAAAATTTCTTTCCAGCTCAACAAGTCTAGAACAGTATATTTAGTATACATATATATTGTCATTACATTAGTTTTGAAATATTTTAAGGAGCTCATTCAAAACTACATCATATAAAGTGGACATAGCACCAAAGCTTCGCTTATCAAATGCCCTGGTTTAGGTCATATTGACATAGCTGACCATCAAGCAGAGTCAATGAGGTTAAGAAACACATGGCAGGCCGGGCATGGTGGCACACACCTATAATCATGAGGCTGAGGCAGGAGGATGGTTGTGAGTTCGAGACCAGCCTGGGCTACAAAGTGAGCTCAAGGCCAGCCTGACTGCATAGCAAGACCCTGTCTCAAAAAGACAAAAAATGCTGGGGATATAGCTTAGTGGCATAAGTGCCTACCTGGCAAGTGCAAGGTCCTGAGTTCGATTTCTGGTACAAAAAAAAAAGAGCTGAAGAAACACATGGCAAATTCACCTGGGATTTCTAATAGATGTTTCAAGAAGGATATATTTACAAAGGTACTGTATGGCCTGGGTTAAGGAAACCGACAAGAGATGAGAAGGTACCTAGGTATTAGCCATTATTTAGTCATTATGCAAAGAAGAAATAGTGTCAAGGGCTCTGAACTGAGAACTAGAGCCCTGGAAGACTGCAGAAGCTCTGGTGAAAGAGAAGCAGCCTTGGCCATGACTCAGCTAAACGAAGGTAGGGTTAAGGTGAGGCAAGATGGTTGATAGTGATGAAATAAACATCCTAAACTCTGTCCTGCCCTTTAATCTCTTGTTGGCAACTACTCCCGTGTCCCAACCCACCCAGAATCCTAAAGTCAGGACACCACGGTGATGCATTCCAAGGAGGTCAGGGCAGAACAAAAAGGGTGGCAAGTCAGTGTGGAGGGGAAATGGAGAATAACCAGCACAGTCCCTCCGCCCTTTTGATTCGTGTATAAACAAAAACAGGTTGAGGAAATTGAAGGCAGTTATCTGGTTTATAATTCAAGTCACTCCTTAAGAGGATGCTTTTAAGGAACATCTTGTTTGCCAAATGTTTCATATTGATCAAATTGTGTAGATAATTGTTTGTTTACCTTACCATTTTACTTTGCCTTCCTGCTCCCAGTCAGGGGGAATGCCTGCGGCTGTAATCTCTTAAGTGAAGGTGATGTAAACCTAATTGTATATTTGCTCAAAGGAAAGCACTGCCTAGCTTTAAAAAACAAAATACCTTTTGTTTAAATTGTGTCTTCAAACATTGAAAGTTAAAGGAATGATTTGAAGAAGAGCCTGGACTTTAAATTGCCTAGAGCTGCATGATTCACAGCATTCTGACTCTTGTCTATTTAGGTGAAGAAAAGAGTAAACATGTTTATAAATGTCAGACATGGCCTCTATAGGGGCTGTTGGTACAGAAAGCCAGAGCCAGCATTTAAAAATTATCCAAAGGGCTTGATTCAATATCACTGCTGAACATAAGTCTGGAAAGAACTGATGTTGATGTGCTTGGAAAGCTCTACCTTTCTCTGATCCTCTGTCCCTGCACACAAGAACTTCTTTAAAGGGCCAGAAGCTCTTACGGTGTTAGGCTAGACATTTCATGTTCAACCACTGACCAGATGAAACTATCTATCTTCTACCTCACCGCTATACACCTAGTGCCTCATTCTGAGCTCATTACCTGTCATTCATTAAGGAATTCTATCACATGATTTATATTTCTTGTAGATAGGATATTCTGGGAATTTAGTACAGGCCACATATGTTAGTAGTACCATTACTGTTTTTTCATCATGGTAACCAGTAAGACGTCTTCTTACAATATATTACACTTCAAAGTATTTGTTTGGCTTTATTTTCTGTTTGCCCTTGGCCCTCTTCATTGTCACTGATAGGCTAAGGACCACTTTCACACTTTCAGTCTACGCTGAAGATTAAATAAAGATAAAGTAAGCCCCCAACCTAGTAATGAGCTCTGTTCCAGGAGAATGTCCTTGAATCAGATTCATTTGTAATCCTGTTACTATCATAATAGAGGTGGGCATGGTCTCAGTGCTAGAGTGCTTGCTGAGCATGTACGAGGCCCTAAGTTTGTTCAGTTCTCAGTACTGGAAGAAAATTTGGGCATTTATAAATCTCTACCCACCCCTACCACTATCCTTGACAAAAAGGTGGAAATGGGACACATGAAAGGAAAACCTCAGTCTTTGGTGAAACAGAATGAAGAGGACTAGTTGAGAGTATCTGTGTTGTGTGAGGCAACAGTAGGCAAATATTTACTAGTCCACGTTCATTCATTGATTTGTTCACTTATTTTGTTTTTTGAGAAAGTCGTACTCCATAATTTAGGCTAGGCTTCAACTCAGTAGGTAGCCCAGGCTGGGTTCAAACTCACAGTGATCCTCTTGCCTCAGCCGCCCAAGTTCTGGGCTTATAGTCATGTGCCACCATACCTGTCAAGTTCCACATTTATTTAAAGAACTATGTAAGGAGGATTAAGTTCAGCAACTTGTGATTGAAAATCCCTAATAATAGTGGCTTAAAAAGAAAGAAGTTTATCTCTCATATAATAGAAGTCTACAAATGCACATGCTCTTTCTAAGTACTCTGCCAGCCTCTCTCTATATCATGGTATCAGCGTTTGCCTTCCTGTATATATTCTAGGGACAGAAAGGAGGAAGGAAAAATGAAAAAACAATTCTTCCCTCTATGAAAATGTTCTAATCTACTGGAAGTGAAAATAGGTAGAAATATTGAAGATGTAGGTATAGGCAGACACTTCATGAACAAAACCCAGACCACATGGGAAATACCACAAAGAATAAACAAATGGGATCTCACCTTATTGAAAAGCTTCTGCACATCAAAAGAAATTACCAACAGAGTGAAAAGACAACCCACAGAGTAGGAAAAATTTTAGCTAGTTGTCCCTCAGACAAAGGACTCATATCTATATGACATATAAAGAGCTGAAAAAAGACTCCCCAAATTCAAAGACCCCCAATCCAAAAATCGGCATCTGAGATGAACAGACACTTCTCAAATGAAGAAATAGAAATGGTAAATAAATATATGAACAAATGTAATAGTATAGCTACCTTGTGTGTGTGTGTGTGTGTATGCATGTATGTATTTTTCCTTTTCCCTTCTTTTCCCCATTGCAGTTTCTCTTTCCTTTTGAACAGTTTCTTCCCCTTTTATGGTATCTATTGTACATTCTGGATCTTATTTACTTCTTCAGTTTCTCACACTAGGGAGACAATAAAGTGTTTATACATGTGAGTCTGACTTATTTCACTTATGAGTATGCTCTCAAGTTGCATCCATTTACCTATAAAAGTCTGGCACTGGAGATGTGCCATTCATATCCTCCTTCCAAAGGGTACCGATGAAAGTGAGGAGTGTGGTTAGCTGACTCTCTCCAGCTGTGATTTTCTTCTGGATTTGCCTCAGCTTTATTGTTACTGGAGTTTTTAGAGTAAAAACCTCAGCTCCAGGCGGTCACAACAGACCAGGCTTAGCCATCAATCCATAACACCAATCAAGGAATGAGCAGTGGTGCAGCATGGATAATCATCATGTTGTGGTCTGATTGGTCAGTGTCTCAGCACTGGTTTTGTGAGGTCCTAGCAGAGCTATGATCACTTGAGGGGAAGATGGGTTCCCATCAGGAGATGATGGCTCCTGCATAGGGGGCAGCCTCAGTTCCCATCGTGGAGTAATTGCTCCTGCTTTGGGGGCACATGATATCATCATGGGGGCAGTCTGTAAGACTCTGCTTTTCCTGGAATCTAAGGTGGCTGCATGCCTACGTGTAGAGCTAAGCAAGGAATTTGACCCAAAGTTTCAAGGTACTCAAAATTTCATCCTGCTTCTAGTTAAACTTTAGCTATTTGCAGGCCCAGATTCTAGGGCCCTGTTACACTATCAAAACTTTACAATATTCTTGCGGGAAAGCACAAGCAATGACTAAGCAAAACAGTCTTCTTAGATTCACCTCTAGTGAATAATTAAGTAAAGCTGTGGTACTTGAGACTACCCATTTATATCCAGTTTGAGGTTCATTGAATGGGCACAGTTTACTCTAAGATCCCACTAGGCTGGCAGCAACTGTTCATATTTGCATAACTTTCTAATGGCTTCCCTTTCCCAATCCTGCTTCCTTCCCATCCCCTTTCATGGGTGCTACTCCCAATAAACCTTTTGCATTCCTAGCTCCGTTTCAGCTTCAGTTTCCCAGAGAATTCAATCTATGACAGATTCATAAGGAGGTAATGATTCAATCTAGAAAAATAAAATTCAAGGTAGACATGGTGGGTGGCACACACCTGTAATCCCAGCAT
>PVLD010037662.1:0-10091 GCA_004027595.1 Dinomys branickii | reverse complement strand
CTCTGCATCTATTGTGATAATCATGTGGTTTTTATCTTTGACTGTATTAATATATTGTATTACATTAATTGATTTGCGAATATTGAACCATCCCTGCATTCCTGGGATGAATCCTACCTGGTCGTGGTGTATAATTTTCCTTATGATTCGCTGTAATCTATTTGCCAGTATTTTGTTGAGTATCTTTGCATCTATGTTCTTTAGAGAGATTGGCCTATAGTTCTCTTTCTTGGTTGGGTCCCTCTCTGGTTTTGGTATCAGTATAATACTTGCCTCCAGAAATGTGTTAGCGAGAGTTGCTTCCTTTTCGATTTCATTGAAGAGTTTGAGGAGTGTTGGCATTAGATCTTCTCTGAATGTTTTATAGAATTCTGCTGTGAATCCATCAGGGCCTGGGCTTTTCTTTGTTGGTAAGTTTTTGATAATGTTTTCAATCTCATTAATTGATATTGGGTTGTTCAGGATTTTTGAGTCTTCCTGATTCAATTTTGGTAATTTGTACCTTTCTAGGAATCTGTCCATTTCTTCTGTATTTTCTATCCTATGGGAGTAAAGATTTTTAAAGTAGATATTAATGATCTTTTGGATTTCTGTGGGACCTGTAGTGACTTCATCCTTTTCATTCCTTATTGCATGAATTTGAGATCTTTCCCTCCTTTTTTTGATAAGGTTGGCTAGGGGTTTATCAATTTTATTTATTCTTTCGAAGAACTAGCTCTTTGATTCACTAATTTTTTGTAGAGTTTTCTTCATCTCAGTTGAATTAATTTCTGCCATGAGTTTTATAATCTCCTCCCTTCTTTGGGCTTTTGGTTTGGCTTGTTGCTCTTTTTCTAAGAGTTTGAGGTGTAGCATTAGCTATTTATTTGCTCTTTTTCTGTTTTCTTTGTATATGAGTTCATTGCTATAAATTTCCCTCTGAGGACTGCTTTCATTGCATCCCACAGATTCCGGTAGGTTGTACTTGTGTTTTCATTTATTTGTAGGTATTTTTAATTTCTTCTTTAACTTCTTGTGTGACCCATTGGTTATTCAGGAGGTTCTTTTGAATTTCCAAGTGTTTATGGGGTTTTTGGAGTTCTCTCTGTCATTAATTTCCAATTTCATTGCCCTGTGGTCTGATAATATGCATGGGATAAGTTCAATTCTTTTGCATTTAGGTAGATATGCTCTATGGGCTAGAATGTGGTCAATTTTAGAGAAAGACCCATGTGCGCTGAGAAAAATGTGTATTCTGATGTTGTGGGGTGGAACACTCTGTATACATCTACTGTGTCCATTTGTTCACACTTTTGGTTCAGGTCTGTTATTTCTTTGCTGAGTTTCTGTCCAGTTGACCTGTCTCTTTGCGTCAGAGGCGTATTTAGGTCCCCTATTACAATAGTGTTATTAGTTATTTGATTCTTCACTTCTATTAAGATTTGACTTGTAAAGTTAGGCGATCCATTGTTTGGTGCATAAATGTTTAGGACTGTTACCTCTTCCTCTTGCAGCTTTCCCCTAGCTAGTATGTAATGGCCTTCTTTATCTCTTTTGATTGTTTTTGGTTTGAAGTTTACATTGTCTGCAAACATAATAGCTACCCCTGCTTTTTTCTGGGGACCTGTTGCATGGAGAATTGTTTTCCAACCTTTAACTTTCAACCTGTGGATTTCCTTTTGAGTAAAATGTACTTCTTGTATACAGCATATCGTTGGATTGTGTTCCTTAATCCACTCTTTCAATCTTTTCCTTTTGACTTGTGAATTGAGGCCATTTACATTAATGGTTATAATGCTTATATGTTGGCTTATTCTAGTCATGTTATTTACTTGTTGTTTTCCTTCTTTTGCTTTCTGTTTACTTACTTGTTCTGTTTAGCGGGTTATTTCTATCGTTGTTCTTGGGATTGTGGTCTCTTTTTTCTCTGTCTAGAATATCTTTTAGTGCTTTTTGCAATGCTGGTTTGGCACTCATGAAGTTCTGCAGTTGTTCTTTGTCGTGGAAATATTTTATTTCTCCATTGAATTTGAAGGATAGTTTTGCAGGATACATCAGTCTGGGTTGGAAGTTGTTTTGTCTCAGAATCTGTAATATCTCGCTCCAAGATCTTCTTGATTTCATGGTTTCTGTTGAGAAGTCTGCTGTAATTCTGATGGGCTTTCCTTTATAGGTGATCTGTTTCTTTTCTCTAGCAGCTTTTAATATTGTGTTCTTTTGCTGGATATCTGGGATCTTGACTATTATATGTCTGTGTGGTTTTCTTTGGGTTATGTCTCGTTGGGGTTCTATATGCCTTGATTAACTGTACTTCCATATCTTTTACCCTGTTTGAGAAATTTTCTGCTATTATTTCAGCAAGTATTCTTTTTATATCATTTGTGTGGTCTCCTGCTGTTTCACTGACTCCTATTACTCGAATATTATTTTGTTTTGCCTCATCTTGCATCTGTTGGATTGATTTTTCTTGGGTCTTTGATGATTTTATGAGATCATTCCTTTCACGGTCATAAGCTGCCATGCTGTCTTCAAGGTCTGAAATTCTGTCTTCGGTTTCATTTAAGTGGTTTTGCAAGCTTTCAATGGAAGTTTTCAATTCCTGGCAATCTCTTTGCCCCTGTTTCATTCTTGGTAATTGATTCCTAAATTGCTCTTGTAACGTTTCCATTTGTTTCCTATTTTCTTCTAATCTTTTATCTATTTCTTCTCTATGTGTACAGAACATTTCTTCCATTATAGTTTTCAGTTCATTTTTTGTCTGAGAGATCATTGCAGGTATGTGGCTTATTTCTGCTTTAAGCTCTTCTATGGCCTGATGGAGTTGTTTCTTTATTTCGGTTGCAATCATTTCAGAACTTGCAGGTATGTGGCTTCCTATTTCCCCTGTATCCTCACATCCAGGACTTGTTCTGGGTGGGGTTGAGTTCTGAAACTGCGTTTTGTTCTTCTGTATTCCCATTTTTGGGTAACAAATTCGAAATATTGAGCAATAAATTACCCAGGCAGTTCACCAGGCAAAGGTCTGTTGCAAAGGCTGCTCCAATGACTCCTTCTCTTCAGGAGAATGCCCTTAAGCTTTCTGCTGAGAATTCTGCTTAAAAGGCTGTTCAGATGCTGGTTTGTGGGGCGAGCTACTCCCTACCGAAAGACCTGGGTGGTGTGTGTAAAACCACTCCCCAGCCTTCCCAGGGTTCCCTGCAGGTATGGGGATGGATCTCCTCCCCCACTGGGTGATCCAGTCACGGTGCGCGGATAGCTCACCAGTTTTGGAATCCGTGCAGGCAGGAAGGTTCCAAAGTGCCAATTTTTTGTGCTATGCCCGTGATCTGCCGCTCCCCGATGCTTCTGTTTCCTTGCGCCCTCTGTGTCTGGGGGAGGGAGCGGGATGCTTCACTCCTCTTTGCTCCTCACGCTGCCTTGGCCACGGACTGCAGGCTGCTTAGGGCCTTGGCTGCAGGGGCCGGGACCAGAGTGGGATCCCGGTTCGGTGCTCAGATTTGCGCAGCCTGCCAGAGGAGCACGAGCTCTGAGACAGCCCCACACTGCAGCCCCTAAAAAGCCAATTTCTGGCTGCAGTCGCTGGTGAGCCACACAGGGTCGGGAGGCGGGAGGGATCGAGCTGCCTGTGCCCCCAGGGCGCTCGGACCCAGCCAAGCTGCCACCTGTCCACCGCGTCGAGCGTCTCTGGTGCCCAGTGCTTCGGGCTTTCCCATGTCTCACCACTGCAATTTGGGCCGCCCTGCCGTGTCTCCCCTGGCAGTGCAGATAAACACGTTCAGTTTGAACTTCCCAGCTGAGGTCCCGGCATTCGCACTCGCCGAGCCTGTCTCGAGCTGGGGGTCTCTATCAGGGAGGATCCCTCCTTTGCTGCTCACCTGGTCACCATCTTCCCGGAAGCTCTCACTTTGATTAATCTTGCAGTCTTACGTCTGGTTATCTGACCAACTCCAGTGAAGATAAAACTATGTAATACAACAGCCACTGCTAATTCCTATCATTTTGTTCTGAAACTATATATCAGTCTCATTGTTTTTGCTGTGTTTTGTTTTTGTCTATGTTGCTGGCCCTTTGCTATTGTTTTTATTTTTCAGTTCTCTTTAAAATAAAAAAAAATACTCCCTCTTGCTGTGGACACACTATTCCATTGTTAAGGCCATTTTCTGAAGCAGCTTTGGAACTTCTCTTTTGTTAGTGTCCTCAGGAAGTGCGATCAAAATAATCACGGATTCTGCTGCTGTCTGCACCCCGTAACGGCCAGGGCAGCGCATCCTCACCCGTGTTATTTGTTGCTCAGCACCCACTGTGCAGTTCATGGCTCTTCTGCAATGTCAGAATGACCAGGATAAATACTTCAAATTGGCTGGTGATAGTGAGACAGGCCCAACTGAATACCTGAGAAAGAAACCTTAAAGAACTGCTGTGGAGAGAGGTGAGGATGAAGGGTAAGTGTGTCTGGAGCCTGGGAAGTATTTTGAAGGAGATGAAAAGCGATATGTCTTTCATTGTGATAAGTTCTGATGCAAATTTTCACCGTATTTTTAATCACAGCTCATATGATAATGAATACATGACATGAAGCATTTCCTAAAATTCATAAAACCCCAATATAAACTATAGACTTCAGTTATTAATAATGTGTTAATACTGGTTCATTAATTTTAAGAAACCTACCACACCAATGTAAATTGGTAGAAACAGAAAACTGAGAATGGGAGGTGGGAAGGACTACAGAGATTCTCTAGACTCTGCTGAACTTTTCTGTAAAGTTAAACTGCTCTAAAAATAAAATCTACAAAAATTACAATGACAAATTATGGAAAGAATTTTTTCAGAAATTAATAATGAATTAGTAATATACATAACAAATACCTATGCATCAAATCATTAAATGATTAAAATTTCCAATACACTAAGGATATTAACATAAATAATAACAAATAAATGAAAAGTAAAGCTATCATTAATGATTAAATTGAAAAATATGGTTTTTTCACTTAACTAAAAAATTAATATAAAGTATGATTACATAAGTAAAAATTTTATGAGTATAAAGGACTCAATATAGTTACTAATATAACCAAGTGGATGTTTTCACATGTGGAAGGGCAAAGTAAATTTTCAAAAGCTTAATGATCAATTTGGTACTGTATTTCAGGAATATTTTTGAGCCAGTGACACAGCCTGCTGGACCCAGCCTTGGAGTCCAGAGGATGTGGGACGTGCACTTGACCTCCAGTTCCTGTGTTCTCACAGGATCAGCCAACTGAGCCCACACTTCATTGACTGGTTTGACCAAAGAAAGCAGATTTAGAAGATCCTTATGCTATATATAACTAAGTTGGGTAGAAATATTGTAGGCCTATGGGGCTGGGGCCCCAAGTGGTCAATGAAGAAGACAGCTGTGGCTGGAGGCATATTCACTGAAGGCCAGGCTTCAAGAAAAATGGAACAATTCACTCATATATTTCCCCTAGGGATAAAGAACAATGATTGATATTCTAATGGGCATCAGTCTATGAGACTGCGGTGGCCTTTCCAGGAAAGTCCTTATGTGCCCATGTGTACTTACTACGTGACTTGCTTCCCAATTTCATCTCCGTTTAATCAATATTGCCCATACTTGTCGCAACCTTATTGGTTCACCACAGTATTGTTCCACTTCACCCCCACCTTGTGATTTCCCATTAAATAAATATTACCTAAGCAACTACATTTGTAATTTTATTTATTGATTAAAGTTCTGTGCCACCTTGAGCCTGCCTCACCTCATGGTTTTACCTAATAAAATACCTTTGAGAAGCAGGGCTGGGGAGCAGCCCACTTTCCAGACCCCACTCAGACAGAAGCTTTCTTTTTCTCAATAAATTCTTTGTACTCTTAACCTCTGTTGTTCCTAGAATTTATTCCTCAATTTTAGAGAGCACAAATTTGGCATCCCAGACATCTAGCAGGTTGGAAGCTCCTTTCCCGTGTCACTTACTGCTGAGCCACCCCACATCAGTGGAATTGTGATCCCCCTGCCTCAGCCTCCTAGTAAATTGGGATTACAGACATGTACTGCTAGATCAGACTTCCTTAACAAACAAATTTTGTCCATATTTTTGTCTATAATTTGTCCATAATTACTCCATTTTGAGCTGGAACATGTAATAACCTAGTGAAACCCTGTCTTAAAACAAAATAAAGGATGAAAATGTAGCTCAGTGCTAGAATGCTTGCCTAGCATGCATGAGACCTTATATTTAATTCTCCTACTGGAAAAAATAAATAGGTTCCTTTCTGAGATAGGATAGAATAAATAAAGCTAGGTAGAAAGAAGTAAAGGAGTATACTGCACAGGTCTAGAGAAAACATTCCTAAAATTCATCTGGAACCACAAGAGGCCTAGAATAGCAAAAGCAATCCTGGGAAACAAAAACACAGCAGGAGACATCACAATCCCTGAATTGAAATTATACTGCAGAGCTACTGTGATAAAATCAGTATGGTACTAGCAAAAACAGACCTGAAAATCAATGGAATAGACTAACAGATGCAGACACAGCTACAAGCAGTCTCAACCACCTTATTTTTAACAAAAGGGCCAAACATGTTCACTGCAAGAAAGAAGCCTCTTTAACAAATGGTGCTGGGAGAACTGGCTTTCACATGCTGAAGACAAAGAGCTAGACCCGTGTCTCCCACCATGGACTAAAGTCAAAACGGGTCAAAGATCTAGATAAAAAAACAGCTGGGGGGCTGGGGATATAGCTCAGTGGAATAAGCGCTTGCCTAGCAAGCACAGGATCCTGAGTTCAATCCCCAGTACCGCAAAAAAAAAAAAAAAAAAAAAATAGATATAAAAATAGAAACACTAAATCTCCTGGAAAAGAAAGTAGGTAAAAATCTTAAAGACATAGGGGTAGGCAGAGAGTTCACGAACAAAAACTAAACTGCAAGGGAAATACTTCAAAGAATCAACAACTGGGATCTCATCTTACTGATAAGTTGTTGCACATCAAAAGAAATCACCAGCAGAGCAAAAAGAAAACCCACAAATTTGGAAAAAAATTTTTATCCAACTGTCCCTCAACAAAGGGACATACCACATATCATACCACAGTGATATATATGCACCCATGTTTATAGCAGTGCAATTTGTCGTAGCTAAATCTTGGAAACAACAAAAATGCCCATCACCTGAGGAATGGATAAAAAAAGTGGCAATTTTATACAATAGAGTATTACTCAGCTATAAAAAAGATAAAGTTGAGGTTTTGCTAGGTAAATGGAGGCAACTAGATACCATACTCATAAGTGAAATAAATCAAACCAGTATGTATCAGTATCATAGTGTTTCCCTAGTGTAAGTACATGAAAGAGTAAATAAAACCCAACGCATACAATAGATAATATGAAAGAGGAAGAAATTGCTCAAAGGAAAGAACAACTAGGAGGAGGGAAAGAAGAAAAAGAATGTACTAAGACATCCATATATATATACAGATAGCTGGCATAACTGCACTGCTGATGTCTGGTGATTTGTTGAGGGGAACAGTTAACGATTAATTTTTTTAATATATTTTGACCAATTTTGCATAGCTGTGTCTGGTAATCTGAGTAATTTATGTGAAGTCAACAATTTGCAGTATTGTAGCAGCAAACAGGATGGATTTCACAGATGACCAAAGAAGTGTATTTAGGGCAAACAGAGTTTATTGAATTTAGAGCAGTCACTGAACATCCCCAACTAGCAGGTCAGGAACATGGGCAGCTGATCTTTCTTTGTTTTACTTTAGATACACATTTTGTTTCTCTGGTAACAGATTGAAATGCTTCATCCCTTGACATAGGTGGCCACATGTTTTTCTTGTCCCATGGGACCAAGTCTGGCCCTGGTCATGAGCCCAATCACAATGATATATACTTTCTGCACTCTGTTCTGTATGTCCCCCTTTGGATAATCCTACATTCCTTTATGGTTACAATGTTTATCTAGGGCCAGGGAAGGGATGGAACAACCCAGGCAGGGTCATAGGTGGTTATCTGGGTCCCAGTGTTCTTTGTCTTTGGAAGAGCATTCCAGGGCAAAGTCGACTGCACAGTTAACTTTTTACAACCCCTCCAGGATGTTTCTCAAGACACATTTTGAGGCTTGTACTAAGACTAACATTATTTTATTTTAAAAATGATATGCTGAGAGTCTCTGTCCCCTATAGTATAACAACCATTGGTGAATTACTACAATCCTTTCTAGTGAAACTGTGTATTGTCTCTAACGTTCTTTTAAATTATTATTTTCTTATGCCCTTTAATGGTTTGATCAATCTTCTATTCTTACATCTGGTAATCTGAGCAACTTCACTGAAGATAATAATATGTATTATAACATCCGCTGTCAATCCCTATCTTTTGGTTTGAAACCCCATATCATTTTTAATGTCCTTGCTTTAACTTGTTTGTATTTTGATATTTTTCTTTGCTTTCTATTCTCTTTAATAAAAAAGAAAGAAGACAAGGAATAGAAATTTTTAAAATTGTACTTTAAAGAAAAACTGCAGCCTTAGAATACAAACCTGATTTACATACTTTTTTCTTTCTCCCAAAAGAGCAAACCTGGGCAGCTCCCTTTCAGCTGTGAGAGGCCTGCCTATTCCTTTTAAATTGCAAATGGTCCCTTTTCACTCAGGTGGACCACACATTTGGCATTTCCCACAGGAAAAGACCATTATCTCATGGGGTGGACAATCAAATCCCACCAAGACTGACTATTGGTTATCAAATTCCACAAATTCCCACCTCCCAAAATACATGAAAGATCCCCAGGTCCCAAATGAACTGTGCCTCATTTCTTTGAGCTCCTGCACTACACTTTCAGTGTGTCCTAGATCTATCTTTAATAAACCCTTCCCATGCCCCTTTTTAAGAAAAGGTCCTTATATCATGATGATAAAGGCCATTTATGACCAGCCTGTGTTGAACTATCCTTGAAGCCATGGGCTGTTTATGGTAGGGGCCATTTATGACCAATATCGCATCAAATGGGAAAAAGTTGAAAATCTTCCCCTAATATCAGGAGCAACACAAAGATGTCCATTATCATCATTCCTATTCAACATAAGCCTTAGTTAGAGCAATAAGACAAGAGAAAGAAATAAAGGGAATAAAACATTATTATCAGATGACATGATCCTTTACTTATGTTACTCAAGAAAACTCTAAAGTGAAGCAAGTTATAAAATAAACACAAAAATCAATAACATTGCTATAAACTAATAATGAATTCACTGAAAAAGCAATTAAGAAAACAATACCATTCACAGTAGCATCAAAACAATTAAATACTTAGGTACCAACATAACTAAGGAAGCGAAAGATATCTACAATGAAAATTGCATTAGACTGAAAAGGAAAATTGAAGAGGACATAAGAAAATGTAGACAGTATCCCATTTGTGGCTAGGAAGAACCAACATAATCAAAATGGCTATACTTCCAAAACAAATACACAAATTTAATTATCCCAATTGCTCACAGAGCTAGAGAAAACATTCCTAAACTTTCTATGAAATCCAAGGAGACTAAGAACAACTGAAGAAATTCATGAGTGCCAAACCAGCATTGGAAAAAGCACTAAAAGATAATCTAGACAGAGAAAAAAGAGACCACAATCCCAAGAACAGCTATAGAAATAACTCCCTAAACAGAACAAATAATCAAACAGTCAGCAAAAGAAGGAAAACTTCAAATAAATAACATGACTAGAATAAGACAGAAAGGAGAGAGGTACGTACCCTGAACTCAAGAAGGATCTGAAATGGAAACTGAAGCTCTAGGAAAAACCAAGCAGAACCTCTCCTGGAGGAAAGGATTGGGGGGCTGCCGCGGCACAGTCGGAGAGAGAAGAGATGGAGAAAGAGGAAGCCACTGCTTCGAACACACTCTTGGCCCAAGCCCTCGTTCCAGCGATTGCAGCTGCGGCTTCGGAGACCCACGCTCATGGAAGCCTCCCGACTCGGCCGGGGGAGAGCGGAGTTCCAAGAGCTGGTCCAGAACTGGAGAGGAGAGGGCGCAGCCAGGAAAAGAGGCAATGGTGGTTGGGAACTGTGGTCAAATCCAGTGTGAGGATGAGAG
>PVLD010037661.1:0-10083 GCA_004027595.1 Dinomys branickii | reverse complement strand
GTCTTCACACATTGGAACCAAACCACAAGACACTACTGGCCACAGGCAGGAGTTCAACCCAGAGGCTGTGCCACAACCCCACTTACACTGCTCCCATCACTGGCATCAAGTCAACTTCCTCCAGGGGAGAGAACCCGCCACAGCTAACACCTCAGCTTGCACTGGACTGGGGAGCAGACTCCACTCCATTCGACCGTGCCCAGCGTAGCACCCTTGCTGAGCAGTTGCTACCACACTCTGACACTGGATAGAAGTCTCAGTGAAATCTACATGCTCAGACAACCACAGAGAACTCTTCCCATAGCCCTGGGGAAGGCAGCCACCCTCATAAGGACAGACCACAGACACTGTTACTAGGGATGGCTACTTGTCAGCTGGACAGAGAAATGAGCCTGGTCAGTGCATTTGAACTAAGAACACTGGACTGTAGGGACTGACCACTGTACTCCTGCTTTACAACACTGAGTTCTTCAATTCCATCAGGAGAAATTATAACTGGGTGGAAGACGCCTTTAAATTTCATTGCAGGCCCTAAAAATTAGAAAGAAGATTAGGTAAGTTGAGACTAAGTGCCCTCTTGATTTTGCTGTTTGATTAAACTGATGTCTTTAAATATATAAAATTGTATTTCGCTCACACAGGGAGAAGAGCTGGATGAATTTTCATTAAGGTTGGAGGACTCACTATTGGAACTGGCAGCCCTGACACTTGGGTCATGTGACTCCCTCTCATTCTCTGGGGAGACTCTGAGGTGTCCTCACAGAGGGGCTGGGGCAGTCAAGCTGCCTGCCACACAGCAGGCACTGAGCTGTGATTTCAGAAAGCATCTCGCGCCCCTGAGGCTCCAGCAAGAGTGGGGAGGGAAAGAGGATGGTGCCACTGCCCTGCTGCTGTGGGGTAAGTGGGTGTCTCTCTGCATAGCTCCGTGAGGGCACAAGGGTTTGTTTATCAGTGATAGTAGCTCTCAGGGCATGGCGAAGAGGCCCAGCCCAAAGGACTGGAAAGGCTGCTTCCACCCACGTTTCCTGGTGAGGCCACCTGCCAGCTTGTCCCGCACCAAGACCCAGCCTCGCACCCACGGAAGTGTTGCCCATGACCACGGGAGCCTGAGGGTACTTGGACTTGGCTTCCAGAAGGCCCTTCAGGGTCACGGGGGAGATCCAGGTCATTCTGTTGCCCGTAAAGACCCGCGGCATCCGTGGTTGCTTCTGAGCCAGCACCTATGGGAAAAGCAAGAGGGGCTCAAACACCTTGAGCTGCAGTTCTGCTGCTGCTCTGGTGCAGAGGGCAGAGGGGGCAGAGCTGGGGAAGGCGTGCGGTGCTGGGCTTCGGGGAGCTCCGGGGTTCCTCTCTCAAGGAACTCCCTCCCGTTTGTAAAATCCGCTGACACCCCTCACGCTGTCGAACGTCTATGGCAGAATGAGCGTACAGGATGGGGAAGAATATGTCCATATCCACACGCACAGTGACTGCGTGGCTTCCTGCAGATGCCGCGGCCCCTTCTGATCGCTGCACTTATACAGCCACGGCAGGCCATGGATAGGGCCAGGTGGGTGCAAACTGCCACTGCCAGCCCCCGGGGGAAGAGATCAGCGCGGCTTCCTCACCATCAGCTCGGGAGGAAATATCAGCTCCTGAGTTGGGTCCAGTGGCATGAACTCCTCTTCTGAGAAAATCTCTGGACTTGTCTTCAGAGAGAAGGAGCAAAAGTCACCATGACCTCTGCCCCATGCCCTGTTCCCCGGGTCACATTCTGAGACCCCCAGCAATGCCAGAACCCTGCGTCTCCACGAGCCTGGTATAGAGCAAGTGGAAGCTTGTTCTCCCCACGCCATCCTAGTGAGCTCAGCTGTGCCCCTCTTGCCTCATCCCCCAGTGAGCTGTTAGCCTCTCCCCAGGGAGAGCTGTGGGGCACCTGAGTGCTCCACCATTGCCTGGCCTGGGGGCACGGCTAAGGGCAACCCCCATGAAGCACTGCAAGGGGGTGACAGCTGCTCTGACACTCCGTGTTCGCATAGAACCAGGCGGTGCACAGTGTGGACACGTGGACCAGGGTGTCCACGTCCCGGAGGGCAAAGCAGACCTGGGAGAGTCATGGCCCTGCTCAGCACAGGGTGGCCATGCATGTCCTGGGTGACAGTGTGCTGTCACCCAGCAACTCTGGAAATCCTTTGAGGAACTAACTTGGCTGGGAGAAGAAGGACAGGAAGCAGATGAACCCCACTCTGGGCCCCTGGAGGGCTCCCAGGCTGGGCCCTGTCACCTTCACAAAGGCACAAGCTCTGTAGGCCACCTTCCCTGCCACTTACTTCCCTGCCCGCTGCTCCCCTGACTCCTGCTCGGAACCAGCTGGGAAAAGCTGAGGGACGCTCAGGCCTGATTTCTTCCCTGGAGCGGGTGTGCTGTAGGGGCCTGGTGTTGGGACGAGGGACGGAGTGGCTGGGACAGATTTCTAAGCAATTTTACTTTCTGCTGATACCTGGCCAGGTGTGGGTCAGGCGACATCTGAACATGGCCTTGGTGTGGGACATGTGGGTGACGGCGTGTCACCTCAGACCTCTTCCACTTCTCTGAGTGGGGGGCAGGCAGTCCTCTCCACTGCTCTGTGCTGATGTTTAATTGTTCTTGGCCACCAACCCCTTTACTGTGGTGAGGAGTCGCCCTCTGCCTGCTGTCTTCCTCTCGCCAGGGCCCAGTCCCTCTGGGGCGGATCCCCGCAGAGAGCATGATGCGAGAAGGGGCCTGAACACCCCCTGAACACCCGGCTCAGTCAGCACACAGCCCATGGTCTTCCTACCACATGGAGTGGGCGTTGTCCCGGCCCATTTTCTGCCCACTGACCTGCCCTCCTTCCTCCATTTCTGGCGCTCCGTTTACTCCTTGGTCCAAACAGCAAACCCCGTTTTCTTTACTTTGGCAGCAGCCAGAAGTCTAATGGGCAAAAAGCAAATCATGGGGATGTAATGCTGATTCTTTAGTATTAAATAAACCAGCTGGCAGCCATCTGCAAGGACATGACAGGATCAAGGCCATCACATAGGTGGGGTCAGGGCTGTCACACGGGACATGGCGGGTCAGGGCAGTCACATAGGACATGACGGGACTGACATTGTCAAGTGTCACGAAAGAAATCGTCTGTATGTAAACGTATCCAAACCACCTCTAAAAAACAGCTAATGAGAAAACTTGACCAGCAGTGATTATTAAATGAGTTAAACTACATAAAGACTGTATAACTCAGCCTGGCACATGCCAATAGATATTAAGACTGACTAAGTGGCATTAATAAACCTAGTATTCTGAACACTGACGACACCCGTTAACAAACATCCAGCCCCTGTCTGTGGGGTGTCCTCGGTGGGCCCCGCCCAGCTGCTCTCTGAGCCGCTAAACTGTGAGGCCATCATGGCTCCTGTCAGTCGCTGGTCACCGGCCTCCTGTCAGACAGCCACAGTCTCCTGGCCCACGGCTTCCTGTTGCCAGACGGTGCCAGACGCGCCAGTAGGACAGGAGCCCAGCGTGACCAGCAGGTGAGCTTCGGAGTGGGCAGCACGAATGGGCCTGCACAGGGCGTTATGATGCCACCTGCCCCTGTGGCGCCTGCGGTCAGAGCAGCCCTGCCCTCAAGCACGCCCTGCCTGTCAGTGACAACCCCAACACTGTGTCGCAGAGAGGCATCCTCAGCGCTGGCCCCACATTTACCTTGCAGAAGGTCCTTCCTGCATCCAGGATGGGTCTGTACCCCGTACAGCGACACAGGTTGCCTGCAGGAGAAACCGGTTGTGTCAGCTGGGCCCAAGTGACAGGCACCAGCACCAGGAGCATGGCAGAATGAGGACCTGCTCGCCCTCCTCACTCCTCGAGGTTTGGACCCAGGAGAAAATGAGCTGGGGTGGGGAGTGCCTGGTCACCCTCGCTGCTGCCAGTCTTCACAGCTGCTGAGAGGGTGTTTAGTCAGTCTCCAGGGTGTTTTTTGAGCTCTGCCGTCTGCGCTTCTCTTTTTATGTGTGCTCTACGTGGCAGGGGCTCAAGTGGCAACATGATTTTAAGACAAAGTCTTGCTTTCCAGTCAAAGCTAAACAACTGTACTGGAGCATTGTGATGGACAGACAGCTGTGTGAGGCTCTCATGCACGCTTGCTGTGTGACAAAGCATTTACCTGCAAGTGCAGCCTGCAGTGGGTGCCATGCACACATTTGTCACCTGCACTCAGTTACACATTCACTTGACAAACGACTTACCGTCAGCAGGCATGTCAATGTTGTGACAGCCACAGGGCATGCTCACGCTATGTCACTGTACTTGCCAGGCAAACCTTGAGATCTTGGAAATGCCTCAGTTCTCCTCCTGGCCCGATAGCCCCTGTTCTGCTGTGCTTCTGAGGACTGGGTTGTCTAGGTTCTTCCTCTGAGTGGGACCCGCGTGCTCTGCTCTACCGTGCCAGGCTCACCTCACTCTCAGCTGTGCAGAGAGGGTGTCCTCAGGAAGGGACAGCCAGGCACAGTGTGGGAGAGGCTGGTGCTCCTAAGAAATTGTTTAGGATCTTGACAAAGATCACACACACATGCACACATGTACACACACCCATGCATGCACACACAGGCGTGCATACATTGAGCACTTGAGCCTGGTAGCACAGCTCCTCAGTGTCTCCAGGGGTGCCAGGCCTCGAGTTAAGCCGTGGGTCCCTCCCTCCTATCCTAGACTCTGTCCTAAAATCCCCTCCCCCACTAGGAGAGGCTGGGGACAGCAGCTTGCAGGCACTCCACACTCCACACTCTATGAAGAGTGTGGGTCAGATGAGTATGAAAGCAGACAATTAAAAAGGAAGGACTCCACTGGATTAAAAGAGGCAAGAAATGCATCCGCCAAATGCCATGTTGGATCCAGCTTGGAGCTCGGCTTCAGCACACAGCCAGCAAACTCTGGACAAGGGGCTGTGTCCTCTCTGTTGACAGCAGTGTGGCTCAGCATGACCCTGGGCGTGACAGTGCAGTGCATCACCATCACCCTCGTTGAGGTCAAACCACATGCACAGCCCACCTGCAAGGGCGTCTTCCAGCTGCTCCTCGGAGGGCTGTGGGTGGTTGCGGAGCAGTGCATACAGCGACATCACCATCCCAGGCGTGCAGAAGCCACACTGCGTGCCGTGGCTCCTGGCGATCCTCTCCTGTGGCACAGTCAGAAATGCAGGATCTGGACTGGACCCACGGGACCCAGGAACCCAGTCAGAGCCTCAGGTAGCTCCTGTCCTCACTCAGGTGGCTGGAGAGGCCCCTAAACCCTTCCTACCCCTGTTCAGCTCCCACAGCATTGAATACCCACTGCAGAGCCTGAAGCCCCAGCCCTGATGGCTGCAGGTTGCTGCCTCAGCCTACTGGGTGGGCCGGGGCTTCTTTTAAAGACCCCAGGAGGCTGCGAGCAGCTGCAACAGAGAAACAGTGAAGTACAGCAAGGAGCGAGGGGAAAGGTGGAAGGGTCCACATTTCCTGGCACCTTTGCTTTGCCTGAGGCTTTGCTGTGGGGCTACCTCAAGCTCCAGGCCACCCTTCTTGTGTGGAAAGATGCCAGGGGCCATGGCCAGGTATGAACCATCATGGCGCTGTCTTAGGAGACCCCGGGCGTCTCCGAGGGAAGCTGGTGCACACTGCTGGCATGTCCAGCGTGCTCTTGGCTCCCTGCATGCCCTCCGGGCGCAGCACCTCACCTGCACGGGGTGCAGCCGTGACCTAGTGCTCCCCACGCCTTCCACTGTGGTGACAGCCATGCCGTGCAGTGAGCAGAGGGGCGTCAGGCAGGCGCTGGCTGGGTAGTGTCTGCAAGGAGAGACGCGGTGGGGCGGGCTGTGCGCTGGACTCACCCACAGGATGAGTGCCACTCCTGCTTTGCGCACAGCTTGTCCTCGGCTCACACTCAACAGGGTACAGGGAAGGCGGAGCACTGTGCCACTGGCTGCAGCACGGCAGGGCCACAGCCACAGGGCCAGAGCTGACTCCAGCCAGGCTCCCGCCTGCTGCATGCCCTTCTCGGAAGGAGGCGCCGTAGCCTGGGGCCCTGGGACCCGGCACCAGTGCTTCCTCAGGGATGGAAGCTTGGTGAAGGGGACAGCACAAGTCTGATCTGGCTTCTTGGAAGGGAAACCAGATGGAGAGGCAGAAGTGCTCAGCACCAAAACCTGTGCTAGAAAATGTCCAATTCGAAAGGCCCCGACCTCCAGAAATATCCTCTTCCCAAACAGCCTCTGTGGCTAACGAACACACAAAGCAGAGTTACAGACATGTGTTACACAGTCTGCGTACACCACATGCACAGCAGAACAGCCCATCACAGCTACACTGTGGAGGCAACCTGATGTGCACCAGCAGGGGAGTGGATAAAGAAACAGTGGCATTTACACACACAGAGTACTACTCTGCCATGAAGAAGGGTAGACTTGAGGCATTTGTAGGAAAATGGATGCACCTGGAGACCATAATTAAGTGAAATGAATCAGACACACAGGTTAAATGTCTCAGCTTCTCTTATATGAGAACCCAGATCATGAATAAAGAGCAGAATAGAACATAACAGGAAGCAGATGGAGATCTTTCTCAAATGGGCAGGAGACAAGAGGCGGAGGTGGGGAGGAGGGGAGGAACTGAGAGGTGCTCCGTGCAGGCACAGGCCCCTGGGCGTGCGAACATTACTGAGGGCACCCACGGGCTGGAGAGCGATGAGAGGGGGGGGCCTCAGGTCTCACCACAAGCAACGCCGCTTCAGCAAACGAAACAATGATTTCCGCATTATACTTCTGCCCTCAGCAGAGGCTCGGGGAATCAGACCACAAACTGCTCACAAGAATGTAAGTGACGCTGCACAAAACGCTCCCAGGGTCCTGCCCCAGAGGATGCAGGCCAGCACTGGCTCTGGCCATGTGCAAGATGACCAATCATGCGGCCTCTGAGTCCATGCTTGTTATTGGAAAAGATATTTGTGAAGAATTAAGCAAAAAAGGGCAGGTTTTCAGACAGTCCCTCGGGATGCGTCTACGGGACAGGGCCAGAGCAGACCTGGAAGGGCCTCCCTCCGGGGAGAACAGGACTTAGTGGGGGTCCACAGTGCACCCGCTGTGTGCTGAGATCCACTGAGGACAAGGCTCTTGTGGGGCTGCCCCCACAGGTGGTGTGCACATGGTGTCCACGTGTGAAGGTATGACCTGGCCGAGGCAGCACTGGCTGAACAAATGCAGGGGCTGGGCTGGTGGGGAGCAGCAGGACCAGGAGGATCAGGGCACTGCGTATCTTCAGAGAGCTGAAGGCACACAGCCTCCACAAGATCGAGGAGGGGAGCATTAAGGACAGGGGCTGAGGAAGCAGTGTGTGGGTACAGGGCATGGGTGCAGCTCCGCCCAGGCTGGGATGGGCAGGTTGGTAGTGGTGACCTCCCGGCGAAGGCAAGGGGTTTGGACCTGATCAAAGGCCGCTGAGCCTGTGGGTTTGGGATGCTGCAGGAGCCCAGTCCCCTCACCCAGAGCCAAGACAAGCATGTGAGCTCCCAAAAGGCGTGTCAGGAAACTCAGACCATGAGGAGGACATAGAGAAACCAGATTCCACTGGGTGACAAGTCCTCCTCAGAGAGGAGAGTGGCTCTGTTCCAGAGAGCGAGCAAGGCGGGGGGCGGGGGGACACGGAGGAGGAGAGAGAGAGACAGAGACAGAGGAAGTGATTCTCTTCCTGAAGTGGAAGCGGAAGGAGGAATGGGCCTGAGCCCAGAACGGGGAGAAACCAGACTGGCTGAGTGGGCAAGACAGACTGAAGGCAAGGCGGACGTGCGTCACCCCAAACTCCCACTAGGGAGCAGTGCCCAGACGTGGGGTGTGGAGGAAGAGCCGAAAGAACCTCTCCAGGCTTCTGCTCTTCCCTAAACACCCAGGGAGCGGAAGCCGAGTGGGAGCCTGGGCAGAGGCCAAGGCCACGCGGCCACACAGAGCAAGTGACGCAGAGCAGAGAACTCCCGGGGACCCCTTGCCGGCAGCCAGACTGTGCCTCTGCCCCATCCCAGACCAGGTCTTCAGCTGCAGCAGAGGCTGCAGAGGATGGTGACTATGTGAGGGATGCAGGTCTGGAGCCCAGGGCAGAGGAAAAAGCGAGTGACCAACAGATGACATCGACCCCAGCTCCAGGGAAGGACAAGTCCCACCCCGGACTTGAGAGATGTCAGACCCAGCAGGAAGCTCTGATGGTTTCCAGCCAGGGTGGTGAATGAACCTCATCCTGCAAACCCACGTGTGGCTGGTGCCGAGGGCGTACTCAGGCTGGGGAGGAGCGCAGCACCTGGGCCTCCCACGCCCCTTGGCCTAGCACCCCTTGGGGTAGCACGGTGAGCCAAGCAGCCCTCCTCGTCGAAGGGACTCTGACCCCCGAGGCCTCTTGCCCGGACATCCTGCCCAACCCGTATTCTTGCCAGTGTAGTCCCTCGTTGCCAGAACCGACACTTCCCCATCAGTGCTCCACACAGCTTTACCGAGTGGAGGAGCACAGCCCCGAGAGGCCCTGGCACGGTACCTGATGTGCCCAGTGCTGGGGTTATAGCGAGAGATCATCACGGTGCAGGCACCGCAGCCCCCACCTCCGCAGCTGTACTTGGTCCCGGTGAGCCGCACTGGAGGCCTCAGTTAAAGACAGTGCATGCCTCTGTGTGTGTGTGTGCGCGCGCGCGCGCGCGCAAGCGCATGCGCATGCGCATGCACATGCACACATGAGTGGCCATGTGTGTTCCCACCTCCTCCTGCACGCTCCGGGAAAGGCTGGGCGTGTTAGCCACATGTGTCAGGTCTCTCTGCCAGCTGGCGGCAGGCCCCACTAGTTGCACCTCATGTCTGGTATCTTACATTCTTTAGCAGTGGGAATCCCACAATTTAGTCCCACACAAATCCATGATGCAGCCACCCCTGCCAGTAGGTGGGGTCGCCAGCAACACTGGCCAATGGATGCAACCATCAGTATCCAGTGTAGCTTTCCAGAAGGGACAAGGGTGTCCCCTCTCTACCCAGGGCCTGTTTTCCTCAGCTGGAATTTGGACACAATGACAGAACCTCATGCAGTGTGCAGAGTGGGTGGAGCATTGAGACACAGGACAGGGCCTGGCCCCTGTTGGGCACGGCCTTCCTGACAGGACCTACTGGCCCAGGGAACAGGGCAGTGGGGAGACTCCTTGGCCAGGAAGGCGCTGGCCCAGGGAGCCCGCACTGTGCTGTGGACCCGGCGCTCTCCTCCTGGGCTCCCTCTTCCTCTGGGTGGGACGGGCACAGTCCTGAGCTCCTGGCCTTGCTGCCCTCCTTGCCCTCCTTGCCAGGATTTCTCCTCTCAAACCCTGCAGGGGTCGTGCTGTCTGTGCCCTGGAGGTCTGAGCCCTTGCGGGGAGACAAACTCTGCCACCTCAGTTGGTCTGACTGTTGCCTGCACACTTGTGTGTCTCAGAGCAGCCGCTGAGGCTCAGAGCTGGATCTGTTCAGGGAATTCCAACTGCTGGGGGAAGACGCAAGCTCCCTGGCATGTAGTAGCTCTGTGCACACTTTCGTCAGGTCTCCCAGCCCCTGCAAGCCCTGAGTTCATGCCAGCACGCTGGGGCGTCAGGGTTAATTTCTCTCTTGCTCCAGCAGCACAACGATCAGAAGACAGGGAAAGACAGGGTAAAGACTGTGACTAGGGGCTAAGGATGCTTAATTAGCCTCTTAATTAACAGCCTCACTTAACTCCTGCCTCTGGTTGCAGCATTTACACCACGCGTCCAGTGCTGCACAGACATTAGAAAGACCTTGGCTCTCCTGACAGCGACAACCCTGTGCTGCCTATAAGACCGAGGCCAGGGCTTTCTCACAGAGGCACGAGGGCCTGCGATGGTGGCACCATCTCAGTGTGGCCCTGCCAGGACATCTGAACGCTCATCTGACCAGGACCTCAGTGCGGGGGAGGCAGGAAGGAAAGGATACGGCTCCTCCTCAGGTAAGGCAGCAGCATTGTCTCGGGGTCCACATTTTTCTCTGTCACCTGTGTAGACAGAAAGAACGGAGCATCATGCACAAGAGGGCGGCTGAGAGGCGCC
>PVLD010037660.1:0-10091 GCA_004027595.1 Dinomys branickii | reverse complement strand
TGGCATTTTTATATAATGGAATATTATTCAGCTATAAAGAAAGACAGTTTTGGGGACTTTGTAGGCAAGTGGTCAAAACTGGAGTCCATACTCATAAGTGAAATAAATCAGCGGTACATGAGCAGGCAACGTATTGTATCACTGGTGTAAGAACCTGAGGGTGGGAATATAAACTAAGAGACATGAAGGAAATCTGTTCTAAAACAAAGAACAGATGGGACGAGGGAAAGGAGAAAAGAAAGGGGCAAAAATGTATGTATGTATATATGTATATACATATGTGGAGGAGGGCTACTATTGTATTATATCACTTAATGCTAAGGAATAGTTGATGACAGGTTATTCGATCAATCTTGTATGTCTGTATGTGTTATCCTGAGCACACACTTTGAAGAAATCAATTTGCAAAGTAGCAACTACTATTGGTTTTCTGATGCTTTGTCTATAATTCAATTCTGATTTTACTGTTAATGTACTGCTTTGTGCCTCTTTGTTAATGCTTTCCAGTTTCTTTCTTTTTTTTTTTTCCTGTTATTGAGATGATTAATTGTTTGACCAATTTTGCAGGTCTATATTTGTGTTCATGCATATACACTTCGAAGATATCAATAGGTAAAGCAACAACCATTGTTGAGTCCATGTCACATTGTCTGTAAATCAGTTTTGATTGTACTATTTCTTATACTACTTTGTGTCTGTTTGCTAATATGTTTTTGTGCTTTTACTTTTTAAAAAAAAAATTGGAGAGAATATTTGGGTTTGGTACTAAGTGAAATGTGGTGTGGCTTTGTATCCAAGGATTTGGAGCCATAACTTTATAATAAAAGATGAAAAGATTTAATTTCTCCTATTGTTGCTAAGGCCTGTATGGAAGAAGGCAACAGGAAATTCAATTCTGTACCTATTCACCCCTAGCTTAATAGAAGACTACGAAGGAAAGGTTATATTTATCATTCACGTGGTACCATGAAATAGATATATAACCTCAGGCAAATTGTTTGGCCACCCTGGCTTTCAGGACTAGGACAACCACACACAGTGGTTGCAAAGATGGAGTATTGAGAAGAATATTATATATGGTAGGCTCTTCATTTATTAGAAAGCATTATTGTGTTTTTTAAATGGTGAATAACCTTAGGTATCTTTAAGTTGTTAGAAACCATCAAAGAGTTTAAGAATTCTAATGTTCTTTCACCTTCTCATTTAATTAAAAATAGTTTTGGGGTGCCTGACCTGTACCAGCAGATCTGTGAAGTACAGCACACCTTGGGGAGAGCTGCCTCTCACTCAGGAAAGCTGGAATGGAATAATAGGTTCTCAAGGTCCAGCTCAGCCCTGGCTGTATGTGACCCTTTGTTTTATGGTGCAGGTAATAAGTAGTTGTGTTTCCTCTCAGTTCTGTCACTATGATACCATAGCGGGTATCTCTATGACACACAGCTCCCACTGGCCTAAAAACAATTACTGATATAAAAACTTTAGATGGCTCTTAATTCCCAATGTTCTTAATTCCAAATGTTCTTTTCATTCTACACTTTGCTAAGGAGACAGAGAAAAGAAAACAGCAGAAAGGAAAACCCTCGTTCTGAACTCTACCAGAAGAGAATTACTCTTCCACCTATATGGAATGATACCAGAGATGTATTGTTGAAGGCAAGAAAGGAAGTAAAGATTCTGGAGGACACCCCACTTTAGGATAAACTTTCTTAGGTCTTTTCACATTTAAGCATCTACATACATGTACATACCCACAGGCCCACAAAGATAGCCTAACAAACACACATGCCACTGAGCTCACCAGTACCCATATATTTAAAGGTGCATAGAATAGAAAGATGTATGAGTAGTCACTGGGTGAGGGAGTGGCTTGGTAAATAAGCAAATGAGTAAGAACATACGGAGTTGATCAAAGTAGGCCAGAGACAGAGAAACTGAGTGGGTCCGCAATGAACAGAGCTACCAGTGTGAGCTGTGTTTTTGCATGAAAACATGAGCACCCAGTTGTGAGGGCCTGAGAGCTCACACACCTGTTGGCTGGTGAACATTCTGGAGTCTTCAAGGCCATTGGGAGCCATCCCATTACAGCAGTCATTTCTGGCTCCCTTAGAGCCTAGCTGTCTGATACCAACTGCCACATTTAATGTGAGAAGATTATGTCTGTGGATTATGTATTACCTTAAAATTTTTTTAAAAATTCTTTTTCACAGAAGATATTTCTTTCATGCCGGTTGGCAAATGTTTCGAGTCTTTGCATAGCAATATCTGGCAAGCAAGAATCCCATTCTTCTCCCAAGTTTTTTCTTTGCCTCTTGTCATTTGTTGCCCACAGGGCCACCTAACAACCTCTACTGGAAGGCTTTGCATACCATGTCACTGGGATGTAAGCACCCCTTGTGGGATAGACTGGGAGTTTGAATATGCCAGGTGAAATTTGCTAGAGTTTTACTTATGGCATTCAAACATCTCACCACTGCTGAGAATTCCTGTTCAGTGAGCATTTTGTGATTTATGGAAATAAATGATTTAATTATTTATCACATAAATGTTCAAAGTTAACATAAATTCACATACAGAGCAGATTTTAAAAACAGCCTAAATTTAAGTGTATATTTTTATAGAAGAAGCAGGAGATGGAGGAAGAGGAGATGGAGAAAGAGAACAAGGAGGCCTTGCCTTGTAAATACATGCACATATGCAAACACACGCATGCACTCGTCTATTCGGAGATGTTAGCATTTAATATAGACAGGCAGAAATACAAAGCAGCAGCCTTCTGTAGAGAATGTGATTCTGACAGCTGATGTGTTTCTAGGGAAAAATAGGATCTCTCCAATTTCACATGCTTGCTGGGATTTTATCAAGATAAATACAGTTGCCTAATAGCCCAGAAAGTTCTGCCAAGTGATCTGGCCTCATGAGAACTAATCCTGCCCATGTGGAGAATTTTTCAACTAGGTTGTACTATTAAACAGAGGCAAAAGAGCCTACAGTGCATGGTGTATTGTCCTTATCACTGAGGTTGGCTTTGTGTACCCCCAAGGCTCTGGTGAACTCACAGATGAGTGGTCAGAGGGAAGGCCAGAAAGGTCATCTTTCTTAACTGCTTCCTGTTCTCCTGGAGCCTGGGATGACCAAGGAACTGATGTCTTCTCATAATATACACCGTCTTTCTGTACATTGGCATCACAATGCCTGAGGTAACAGCATTTAATAAGTGCTCTTTGTTAGGTGAAGTGCTAGTCACTTCATCTTCTACAGCACATCACTGAGCTCTAGCAATCATTTTAACAAACTGATGTGCTCATATTCATTTTGCAAATGATCAACCTTTGTCAGGAAAAGCTAAGTAGTAGGCTAAGTTTATTTGGATAGTAAATGTCAGGACCAAGATTGAAACCTGGTAAAAGTAACAATTAAATCTCTGGACTATCATACCAGCCCTTGAATTTTAAGTACATGAAATACATTTTGAGGGTAGCCATTTAAGAGCAAACTGCAGTGTACTCCTGTCTAAGGACCAGCTCAGGGCAAGTCAGAGAAGAGGCAATTTCAGAGTAAACGTAGGACATCAATTTCCCTGACAGATGGATGCCTTCATGAATCTTCCTTCCAAGGTTGCAGCTTTGCTGACAGGGATGTAAATTTCCACCAGGCAGGAAAAGTCACAGCATAATCTGAGGAGGTGTCTCTTTTCTGGCAAATCCTCTTTCTCACCAGTACAGTCCCAGAGGCTAGAGACAAAGGTGAGAACATCCTCTCCTCTCTGCTCTCAGGAAGATAGCGGGCCAACTTTCTGGTTTGGAATCAAGGAAGCTTTTCTCTACCACCCCAATCAGCTCTCGTCCCCAAATTCCAGTATGTCTATAAGCATGTTCTTTTTGTAAGTGGTATAATTTAAGAAGAGAGCATGGAGACAGTTTCTGAAGTCAGAGCAGCACTTTCAGAATTAACACTACTCTAAAGTTCCAATATTTTTAAAATAAACTGTCAGGAAGTAACGGAAAAGCAACTGAGAAGGGGGCATTAGATGCTACTTTTAACTGTGTGCGGTGAAGATGAGAAGATGAGAAAGAAAATTTTCAGTTCTGTCACTTTCTCTCCTTGGCATGTAGAATGTTACTTAACTGAGCCCCTGCCTCCGAGGTTAGATGTAAATTACAGTCTGGAGTTTAATTACCCTAAACATAGTCACCCACGAGCAGTTAGGGTGAAAAAAGGGTTCAGTCCGTGGTCACACATAAGGGTCTGTTTAAGTCAACACACACATTTCTCCACATGAATCCTCGCTATGAGCAGTAGCAGTGTAAAGTGTTCAGGTGCATTTAAGAGAACTGTTTTTGTAGTTTTGTTTTTTCTAAAAGTAATCTGACTTGTAGAACCTTTGATATCTCCAGCAATCTAACCAGAAAGATAGATAACAGCATTTCAAGCATGACATGCAACATGAGTTAAAATACAAAAATAAAAATTGTATTTCCTTTCTTACAGTGAAGTATATATTGAAGGTGTTTGAATGGAGCTTTGAGACAGTTCATTTAATTAACGAAGAAGAGGAGAGGACTTCTTCCCTTGAAATGTGAGGGTCAAACTTTGAGGGAAGAGAATAGAACTGTACGCTTTTTTAACCACTTAGCAGTTCACCCTACGTACCATTCAGGCACTGCCTTTGCTTCTGTATGGACTATCTGTAATTTCTTTATAGGCACTCAGACATCCAGGAATTCAGAACCCGCTGCAGTTATGATACAAGGAGGCTGGTTGCTTTTCCCACTGATAACAGACTGTGTCATCACCATTATGTTGTTTGTTTTAACAGCATGCAGAGTGCAAGAGCTATGGGGTCATTAAAACTTCCATCCAGATTTAAAAGAAAAGTCTGGAAGGTCAGACAATAACACCCACAGACAGCAATGTGTCACATTGTGGGAATGAAGTGAAAGTTTCAGTGCAGTGGAGATCCCAGAAATCTGGAGATGTGTGGAATGTAGAATGTCTGACAATAAAAGATATAGGAACTGTGTGAGCATCAACCAGCAGGGCCATATAGGTGGGGACACACAACCCCTTTGGTGTTCATATCTGACCACAGTCTTCCCAGGGTTGTGGAGATGGAACTATAGGATTTAATGTTTGCTCCCCTGAATTTTGGCCTCATTTTGGTCTGATTCAATTCTATTCCCTTCTTCCTTCCTTTCTGAATTGGAATGCTTAGCCTGTTCCACTTTACCTTGAGATTATATAACTTTAAACAATTATGGAGGTTTGTAGCCAAGAGTTTGCCTTGAATCTCAGAAGATACTTTGAGTTGGACTTTTGAAAAATGCTGGAACTGTCAAGGAATTTTGAGAAAGGATTATTGCAGTCGTGATTGTATATAGGGTAGCTGTATCACATTAGATGGAATTTTGAAATTTCTATAACCTCTATTTGGAGACTAAACATAAATTTAAGATATATTTTTAAATGTCAAGTTGACAAGAGGTGGGATGTTATAGTTAATCCTAATTATATATTCCTATCAGCATTCTTGTGTTCTTAGCTCCGATCAGAGCCACCCAGGAGGCTCTGCTTTCTCCAGCTCAATCCTTCAGACTTTTCCAAACTACTCCTATGAATCATTTCCACAGGCTTCTGAATCACATGGTCAGGTACAGTTAGAGCAATATTCCCACTCCTAGTGCCAATTTTGTGTAACAGTCAGCATTCCTGTCCCTGATACACAATACCCAGCACACATAACTTACAAGAGGAGTTTAATTTGACTTATTGTTTTGGGAGATGCAATCCACAGTCAACTAGCTCCACAGCAAAAACAGCATGAGGGAAACATTGCAGTGTAAAGTTATTTAGTTTGTCACAGCCTGGAGGCAGAGTGGGGGAGCAACAGCAGAGAGGAAAGGGTCAGGGACCATATATTGTACCCAACTGTATGACTCACACAGACACAACCAAAAGTGTGCTTCACTAAATCCTCAGAAGATTGCAAGCCAACAAAGTTGACACAGTGAAGGTGAACTTTCATCTTTGGTTCTATGCTGAAGCAGAATTCCTGGATATTAGGGTAGTTTTATGCTTCTAGTTGCTCATGAACTTCCTTAATGTTTTCTGTAATGGCTGCATCAATTTACATTTCTGACAAATGAGTACATTGTACAATATTTTCTCTGGAATTTATTATCATTTGTGGTCTTGATAATAGCCAGTTTAACAGGTATGAGATGTATCACTGTGGGTTTTATTTTACCTGATCATTAGTGATAGTGAACATTTTTCATGTAGTACTTGGTCATGTATATGAAGTATGATCAAAATATATGGTGAATATGAAAATTTTAAAAATGTATTACAGTAAAAGACACATTGTCATTAATTATACTCCAAATGCTCCCTCCTTCCTTTTCACACACTTATTCCATTGCTCTTGTCACTTTTTGAAACAGATCTGCAAGTTCTGTTTCCTGAATCTTTACTGTAACAGAAAATATCCCCCAGCTGGTATACTTCAGTTTGTTAGTTTCCCAGGTAATAGTTGCTGTTCCAGATCCAGTTGCTTCTGTCTTTTAGAAACAGCTGGTCACTGTGATGCATAGCTGGTCACTATAATGCACATTGTACAAACCAATCCCCAATAGACAAATTATTGTGGATCTTGTACTTCTTGCTTGCTTACCCAATATAAATCCTAAGACCACCAGAGATCAGGGCCTGATATTTTGGGAGTTATCCTGATCAGTACCTATCAATGTAAATAAATCTGCCTCCAAATTCTGAGTATCATTTGGGTGTTACTGCTTTCATTGTGTCTGGTGAGATGGCCAGGAAGACTGATTGTGTTGACTTCTTTGGTGACTGATATCGCCCCTTAAGGCACAGCAAGGACCTCTCCGGGTCCCAACAGGAAGGTACACCTGCAAGATTTCTTGAGTACCCTCGGAGATCTGGAGGAGAATACCCGGCTCCTGCTTCAGCAGCTCACATTGGACCCCAAAGGGAAGAGGACATAATTTTTCTGTCTGTCTGCCTGCCTGATTCTTGTAAGACCCCCAGGGCCACTACAGTGAGTCTGTCTGTCAGTCCTGCTCAGTTTCAGCAGAAGAGCTTGATCAACTTTTATTATTTAAGGCTACCCTCAAGGAAAAGAGGGTTGGGATGTTTAACCTCTGAGTACCTGGTAAATGGATGTGTGAGTGAGTATAAGCAACAGTGTAAGGAATAAGCTTTTCTGTCTGTGCAACAAGACAGGGAAGCATTGGTTATGGGGACTGAAAGGGCCCTCACCTATGGTTCTGTGGTGATCAACATATGGCCTAATGGAGGCTTTGTACCCTCCTTAGTTAAATTATGTCTAAATCCCAGTGAGAGGCACAGACAGGAGAACATATGAATGGTCTCTCTCTGAGGAGTACCCACCCTTTCTCTGTTGTGCCATCATTCAAGGGTACACACCATACACAGCAGAAAGATAAAATGGGAACTAGTTAGTAAAAACCCACAGTCCCTGATTGTAGGAAAAGGGGCTTTTATGGAGTTAAAATGAAAGCAAACCACTCCCTGCATCTCAAAAAAAATAAAAGGAAAAAGAGGCCCATTATTTCTGAGAATTCTACCTTGGCACCCTCATTAGCTGCTGGAGGTGCTACCAAAACCTACAGCTTCACTCCTTGCTCCCAACTTACCTACTTCCAGCCAACTGAGCTAGTTCCAACTAGCCATTGCCTGCATTTGGCCACAGAGGCCCTCCCTCCAGAGCCTTCGCCTTACATGCTTACCCTTGTCAGATGGCATCATCTAAAACCCACCCAAGGTGACTGTCAACAATTCCTTCTGAGTTCCACATTCTGACTAAGAAAAAATTGGACTGTCAACCCTGACAAATGAGTTGCCCCCTGTTGGGCCTGAATAGATAAAACAGACCAAGTTCTATCAAATTGGGTCCCTGAGAGCCATGGTCATTACAAAAGTCAGGGGGAACTTGTGACTTTCCTAGTAGACAGTGGAATAGAACTATCTGCCTTCAAAAGTTCCCTCTCTCAAAAAGTTAGCATCACTGGGGCAACTTGGACTCTTGCCCCATGTCCCTTCTGCTTGGCACAAATTTATAGCCAGGAGGGACATCTCCTTCACACCAAGCCAGTCAGTCGCACTCTTGTTTAACCCTGAGCATTCAACTTTGACTGTTTCCCAGGAGGAAAATGGTGACTGCATCAGCCTGAGACAGATAATCACAATCTTAAACTTTTGAAAACCCTCTTCCCAGAGGTATAGACTAAAGACTTGCCTCTGGGCCTGGAAATCAACCATGCCGGCTCACTGTAACCCCCATTTTTACCAGATGTCACAGACACAAGCAGGGATCTAGCCATATATCAGCCTGATAGACAATTAATCATCTGGGCAAGATCTCTGTGCTGCCAAAAGCAGAGAAAGGATGCCTTCCTCTCCTTGAAAATTGTTCCCATAAGCCCCTCTAACTGGGAAAATCCTAATATAAAGGGAAACTCAGTTGGACTCATTTGCCATTAGGGGGTTAAAACCCTCCCACCTTGGCTCCATACCTGTTTCCTGTATGACGAGAAAGCCATCCTAGTCATCAAAACAAATCTGCAAGGCCATCAGAGAAGCTCTCAGATTCAGCCCAAACCAGAAAAGCGTTACCCTGCTCTTCCTGAGGACCCCAAGTCCAACCTGCTTCCTCTCATTCATCAACCCCAAGCTGCTCAGCCAACCATGACATCACCACCACCAATTCCGCCTCCTGCATGGCAGCCTCCTGTTCTACTGTCACTAACTCCCTCTGATTCAGTTTAATACTGAAGAATGTCACTGTATTTTAGGTGGGGCCCAAGCCTGGATAATGTCAAAAGTCCCTTCCACTGTGGTTGATCCTGCTTCTTGGGTGAACACAGTCCTCTCCCAAGCATGACCAAACTGGGACTGTGATGCTACACAGAGCCATGAAGCCTTAGATCACTGCGACACTACTCTCCTGGCAGGTCTGTAGAGAGGCAAAATGCCAATAAACATGTCTAAAGTTAGTGAAGTTACCCACTGGAGCCCCCACTGAAAAGAACTTCTGCCAAAGCAGATCCTATGAGATTGATGGACACTTTATCCAATATGAATTTCCGTACATGCTTCAATGCCCATCCTTCTCCTTAGATGTGATGAGCCTCCCTCACACTCAGGTCCACTGTCTTGAACTTGATATTGACTCTGTAGCTGGGAGGAAGAATAGTTGTTACATCAGCCTGAAATTCCTGCTAATCATACACACTAAAATTTTGAGAGAATTATTTCCAGGGGTGTGGACAAAGGATGCACCCCCTGGGGCTTGCTATCAATCATGCTCCTTTGGTGATCAAACTCTGTCCCAAGGCAACCCCCATCTCCATCAAACAGTCCACCTCTCCTGCCTGTAAATCTAGTTCAAGATCTCCAAGCTGCCAATGCCACTGCGGCTGCCTTCCATACGTTGCCCAAACAAAAGCTCTGCTACAATACCTAACATAAACTGTTTACAAAAAAGAAATTCAATAAATTTCTTGGAGATGCTGGCTTTTATATGTTTATTCAGACTGTCAGTCCCTGAGATTACCCAGTGGCCTTTAAGGACTGCCTCCCTCGTTCACCTCCATGCTCTAACAGCCACTGTCCTTCTGATCAAGAAAGTTGACAAGCTCACCTTAGACTGAGATGTAACTGTCCAGGTGCCACGTGCTGTACTGGGATGAACTATTCTTAAAAAAGGATGGAAGTAACACTATTAAAAATAAAGTCTGACAGGGTAGATATGCTTTGGTCCCCTTGGCAAAACTATTTTGGCCAAAACTGTCCTGCAGGATGATCTGTGCAGCAAACTGCTGTTTGGAAATCTGCCACCAAGGCTGCAAAATAATCTGGCCCAGAGGCTTAGGCTCCCTCTGGGAATCTAATTGACCAAAACGTCAACCCATGCCAGCAAAACCTTACTCGGTCTCCCTAAAAGCTGCGAGCCAGATCTGCCCCCTACCATTCGTTCTGTAAGCTTAAACTTTAGTGCTGGCACCTGTACCTCTGCAGCCAGCTCAGGCTTCAGTGTCTTTATCACTGGC
>PVLD010037659.1:0-10092 GCA_004027595.1 Dinomys branickii | reverse complement strand
TTTTTTTTCTTTTTTCTTCTGTTGTTGAGAGGATCAACTGTCTGACTAAATTTGCATGTCTGTATATGGGTCCATACATCTACAATTCGAAGATATCAATGGATAAAGCAACAACTACTGTTGAGACCATATCACCTTGTCTATAGATTAGTTGTGATTGTACTATTTTCTATGATAATGGGTGTCTGTTTGTCAATATATCTTTGTACTTTTATGTTTCTAAAATAAAAAAAACAAAAAAAAAACTCATTGAACTGTGTAAAAAAAAAATTTGTTTATCAGACTCAATAGCCTTTTGGTGAAGTTTCTAGATTTTCATATATAGAATCATATGTTCTGCAATCAGTGATCATTTGGTTTTCTTCCCTCCTACTTATATGCCTTTTATTTCTCTTTTTCTAATTGCTCTGACTAAAGTTTCTAGTACTATATTGAATAAGAGAAGTAAAAGTAGATACCCCATGAGAAATATAGTAAATTTAATTTTACTAAAATTCCTCAATAATTTATTAAAGACTTTTAGTCTTTTCACACAATAAGAATTTAAACATACTATAAAATGTACTAAGAATTAGCTAAAACACCACAATATCCTTTTTAAAAGGAGTTTATTATGATCTTTCATACAGAAATAACATTTTGGAATTATGACTTTACAGTCTTTTTGGTGACTGTGAATAATGCTAATTAAAGTTTCATAAGATGGCCTAAATAGATCTAAGTTTGGCTTTGTTGATCTTTTCAAGATTTTAGTTTTAATTAAATATGTTTGTAAATCAAGAGAAACTAAAATATGCAGCATAAATGAAAAGTCAATAAAACATGAGTGCCTTATAAGAAGGCAAACATAGCTGCATAGATTTGAACAGCCATCAAATAAAATAGTACCAATATATGAATATTATTTCCTCACCAGTATAGGTTAGTATAAAAATTTTATTCCAATAGCAAGTTAATAGAGATTTTTCAAAATGGAATGATATGCATAGTTTCCCTTTTCTTCATAAGCTTCCAGCACTGAATAAATTTAGTAATTATTTAATAATTTTACTTAGGCAGCAAAGATTCATATTTTACAAAAATATTGCCTGAATTCTACTGTCACTAGCACACAGAAGCTATAAAAAAGTAAATCTTGACCATAATGATGTAATTAGGGAATTTGGTAAATGTATATGAGAAAAAAATGAAATAAATCTATAATAATCTGTCATTAGCTTAATCATTATTTCATTAAAATAAATTTATACACAAATATATCTATTTTATACTGCTTTTCTCCACTTATTATTTTGATTATTCAGTTTATTTAAAATAATTCCATGTAATAAATATACACTGGTCTGACATTTTACTCATCCAGATAGTGTTGTCCCATCAACAAAATACCAAAACATAAATCGTCATAGCCAGTCATTTCTGTTGTTTTGAACATTGTTAGTCATGGAATCATAGATTTGCACCTGTTCTTCAATTTTATTTTTATAGAAATATATTTGTCAAAGTAGCAGAAGAGACTACCATTCCCTTTTATTTAATAGCTTGTTCACTTTATTTACAACTTAAACTCTAAAGCAGAGGAAACATGCTCTGTATTTGTACTCTTCACTCTGAGCCTGTAATCAATAGGCTTGGGCTTGTGAGTCTTTCCTCATTCTCTTCTCCAAAGCCCACCATTGCTACCACATTCCACAGCACCCATGCAAATATATACTCAGGCAGCAGGCATGTACATAGTTGTATTTAGTCCTGTAAGTTCCTATAAATATAAGGTAGTTGAATCATAATATGAGTCTCAGCTTTTTTCCTGCTGAGGACTTCAGGGCCTCAAGTATTGAAAGGCAGTGGGAATTATAAATACTGTTGATTCAGGTTCCTAAATTGTGTTCACATATATGCTATGAAATAAATTAAATCTCTCTCTTCTGGCCTTCACAGTGCTTGTCTATCTCGTAAGATATATGTGTCTTTAGTTTTGTCAGAAGTGTTTCTGAATTGTGTCTTTTGTTTTTATAATTCATGTAATTTGAAGGGGTGATAAGTATTTTACTTGTGCTTGATAATGGGTATGTGTGCACATGTCTGGGTGCATCCTCAGTGGAGGGTGAATTAGTTGGGCCAATTACCGTAGAGGTTTGATAGATATGGGAATAACTGAGAGTACACATATGCTATGGTGTGTCTGGGCATCCCACAAAACTTCATGCAGTCATGAGGGTGAGCTTCTAGAGTCTATGACTGATCCATGGTCCGGTGCTGACAATATGGGCGTGAGGGCTACACCAGCCCTGGGGCGGGTAGTTTGCATGCAATATAAGGGAGGGAAAAAAGCTTGCTTCCCGATCCTCCATTTGCTCTTGCTGATTTTGCTGTTTCCTGCCACCATGAACTGTTGCCCTCTGCCATGTGCCACTGTGACTTGAAGCCAACCAACTATGGACTGAAACCTCCACAAACTTTAAGCGAAATAAATCTTTCCTTCCTTAATATTGGGCAAAAGTTATTTTGTCTCCGAAATGGAAGAAATTTAACCAGGACAACACATAAGAGAAACTAGAGCCAGAGGACCTCCAGGCTCTGGGGGAGGGGGGCAGTGGCACACGACTTTTTGGCTCCAGCTGTAACAAATGTGGAGGTGAGGATGATATGATATTTGAGGACCATTTTGTCTTTGGGCATTTCTGCCACCTAGTTTTAAGCAAAAAACACAAACTTCATTTACAGTTTTGGTATCAGAAGCTCTTTCTAGTGAATAGCAAGAGAATTTTACTAGTTCATGGAATATGGAACAGGATAAAATTGGACACAGCATGTGGGGACAGCTGACATCTGGATTGAATATTTTATATGCTTGCTTTTGCTCCCAAATCTGTGTATTGCAGACCACAAAGGAATATATCTTATTCTTTCCTATAGTTCCAGTCCCCAAAAGGTGCTTTGGGTGCAATTACTCATTTGGAAACCTTGGATGGACCAGCATCTAAGCTCCATAAGATTTGTCCAGTGAAGCTGAGTGTCTGTACTTACTGAAAATATAATAAAGAAAGCAGTAGCTGTAGGTTGGACAGTATTTGAGTACTATTCCTTCTTAGTAAAATAGAGTCAGAAATATCAGCCATTTTCTAGTTTAGTGCAATACTGAGATTAGAAATGCCATTGTGGTAAGCAGGTGTTCTTGAGCATCTATTTCCAAGGAAGCGACTTACAGTCTGAACAGATGCATACTCGTTTTCCCGTTCCTGTTCCTTTCCAATATACTAATAAGTTCCACTTTGGAAGAATCACATGCAATTTATTCGAATTTTCACAATGAATTGAAACTGAGGCATTATGGAGTATTTGCAGATTCCTCATTTTTGAGTTTAATGCACTCAGTACTTAAATGGCACCTCTTGAAAAGATTCATACCTTTCTTTTAAGGAGCAATTTAAGATCTGTAAAGAAAATATGGAAAAATTAATGCCTTGGGAAGAAGTTGTGAAATCCAAGTTTGGTTTAAAGAAAAAATCATGTAGGATGATCTTATTTCTACGCACTAACCTTTTTTCTGTATCTTGGGTTGTTTTTGATAGAACACTCCATTGATGAAAATGCAAACATCCAAGAGAAAATGGATTTTTACATTGATCAGAAGGAACAGATATCCTATAAAAGATGGGGGTTCACTGAATTTCTAGGCACACAGAATTTTTTATTCTATGTGAATTTTTTATGAACCAGCATTCAGAAAAGAGCTTCCGTGGGCCTGAAGGGAATATAATGTGTCACATGACACTGAATGAGTGAGAGGTCATAATGATAAAAATAATAGCTGAAATTTATCCTCCTTTCTCCTCTCTAAAGAGCCCCAAACATTTCATACAGAGAGATTTAGTTCTTACACTGTAGCAAGAGTATTTTTGGGAGAATACTGACCCATCAGGTGGCCATAGGGAAAGAGTTTCCTTATCCCTTGGTGTCAGGATATGTAGAAAGAATATTTTTCGTTCACGGCCTGAGATGGAGTAAAACATATTGTCATTCTGCACATATACTTAAAGCCCCTAGGGCCCTACTTCAGAGTCTGTGACATAAAAACATTGCAAGAACATAAATACGAAAATTCTGCTAAGACATTTTCTCCTTCTTGGAGAATTCTCAAGATTCACTTCTCTTAGTCATAACAATTTATCTTTATAATGGTATTGGGGAGCCGGCTTATATTCAACTAAGAACATATGTGTTTGCTGCTTTCCAAGTTTGGCTTTATCTTGTACAATGGAAGAAGGCATATTTAGAAGGAGAAAATGGATGGGACATTATGTTTTGAACTGCCAGCTGTTGAAATGAGAAAACAGACAGACTAAAAGAAAATGACTCCTTTAGTGCCCTTCAAATCTGTCCTCTTGGAATGAGAATGCATATAGACCTTATCCTTTCCCCAGGATGGATAGAGAGGGAAGGGCTTCAGAGGAAAATAACTTACTAACTTCTGTCATATTGAGACAACCTGCTCATCAGATATACATTAGAGCCTTTTCCCTTTCATCAAGTGAAGCAGGAGAGGGTTGTGATGTTCATAACCAGCTCTCTAACTCTTGTCCACACTTGCCTGCCAACTCCTCCTAGGCCATTCCACATGAGCTCTTCCTTTCCTGCAATGGAGGGAGGATTCCTTAACTGTGTTAATTTATTTGCTATACTCACCTTCTATTCCAAAAAAAATTTTTAAATCTTTGTTTTTAATAGAGGAAATGTGTACATATTACATACCAGAATCTTCCCTGAAAGCTCATTTTCTCACATTTCCTATGAATAAAACACCTCCAGAGCTTAGCATTCCCCTCACTGTGGAGAAGTCACATTAATTACCTGACTGTTCTGAATATTAGTGTTTAAATATTGTTCATCAGAATGAACTACTACTGGGTCAGCTCCCCTCCCATTTAATCACTGACTTCAGTTTTACCCAATTGGGCAACACAGATTACCATGAACCCCTTCTTTTTTTTTTTTTTTTGTGGTACTGGGGATCGAACTCAGGACCCTGTGCTTGCTAGGCAAGCGCTTATTCCACTGAGCTATATCCCCAGGCCCCATGAACCCCTTCTTATGCTGTCCATTTCCTTGTATCTGAGGACAGCAAGCACCTCACTGCTTTCATTCATCTCTTTTCCAAGACAATGTATTTGAGAAAAACAAAAATAAGGTGCCTCCTTAAATTCAGAATTAAGGTTAGGAAAAGATACACATCTTTTCCCCATCTATCAAAGTCCTGTAAGAAGAATTGTAGGTAGTCTGAGAATCCTTCAGCATGAGGGATAGAGCAACCTACATGGCCCTCCTACAGCCTGGTTCCAGGAACAGATTTCTTTGCCTTATGAGTTTTTTTCTTTAGGCAGGATCTATAAACTCAGAAGATTGGACTACATGATAATCATGTCTTCCGGTTTTAAATGTCACATCTTTACCCTTTATTTAGGAAAAAATAGTACCAGGCTTGCTGTTCCCTTGAAAATCTATTTTGTTTGTAGGTGGTAGTTTAATCCATGCATGCCAAGTAAATTCCAAAGCATCCTGAAAATGAATGCCCTGAACAGACTATACAAGAATCATACAGGCTCCACAAGTCCAAAAAATAAGTAGCGAAAACATACCCCAGCTGTTGTATGTTTCCTGGAATCTTAAGCCAATCTGTAACACAACAGATTTTTTGGACTTCTTAGGCTCTAAGATCCTACTCTGGTTTGTTCAAGATAATTTTTTTTATTTTGTTAATGAAAACACCCTGTATTGTTTATAGGTTTTTCACTTAAGAGAGAAAAAGGACAAATAAATTCTTTAATATATGAAGATGTTCTTTGTGTTCTCTAAGAATCCAAAATTTAAATGAAGCCAAGTCTGAACTATGGTTCTTGCCATATAGATGAGATTTTGATTAAAATGTAAGGGATCTTCATTTAAGTTTAGAAAAAATTGTAAATCTAACCACAAAACTTAAGTTTTCCAATGTGAATTTAGATTTCTATTACAATAATAGGCAGCTGCCTAGAGTCTACAAATATTACCTATGAGATTATTTGTATCATGAGATAAAATGTTGGCATTCTGAAATGCACTATGTTTTGGGCTAAGTTATTGTCCTGCTTATTTTATATTCAGGAATATACACTGGTAGACAAAACTGCACATGTCTCCTCTAGGAAACTCTGACTAAGAAAATCAAAGGTGAATAAGATTGTGTTCTGGTGTCCAACTGGATGCTCCAGTCTCTTTCTAGGCCTCACTTCTGATTTTTGAGTGTGTTTCTGTGTGTGTGTCTGTGTGTCTCTGTGCATGTCTGGTCTTTCCTATGGCACTACTAATAATCCCTTGAGTACTACACAGATGTTTTTCCTATTCTGTGGCATACTTACATTTTCAAGTGGCTTCTTAGAGCAGATGTTCGCATGTGTCTTTGAAACTTCTTTTCATTTCATGCTCTTGTAGAATTAGAAAAATAGGGGTACGGGTAGAGAGAAAGAATGTTCTAAAAGGCCAATTATGAAGCTGATATAACTTTGGAGCAGAAAGAAAATAAAAACCTCTGTATATTTAATTTTTTATTGTGAGTTTATAAACAATCTCCATTCAATTCAATTGAAATTTTAAAAATATTTATTGAAAACCTATATATAAGGCTGTGGACTCAGCTCTAGGAAGGCCCAAAGAAAATAGATGTCACATAGGCTGGAGGAAAGACATTTGCAAAAGAAGTCTATAGTCACATGCCATACTTATGGACTGGTATCTCAGCAGGCAAGATAAAAATATAAAAGTTTAGAATATGTCAGTACAATCAACTAATCAGCAGAATCTGGATTTTGCCTCATGTGGTAGGATAACTGAGAATTTACAATCAGGAGATAGTTTAAGGCTAGGGTATAAAGAACCATACTGCTGAAGAATTTGTAATTAATTGGATTTATACTGGCGGGTATTTTGAGCAGAGAAGTGGCACAATCAGAGCTGTGTTGTTTGGATTTAGAAGACTGTTTTAACATTAAAGTAGAAAAGATTAAGGGAAACAGAGACAGTGTATGAGAATAACTGTCTGTTCTACTTGTAATGAAGTAATACCATAGGATAAAATCTTTAAAAATGGTGGAATAAAAAATACAAAGCAAATCATTGTAGAGTGTTGCTTTTGTTTCATTTCCTCCCTAAAAATCTGGTCGAATGGACAGGATCAAAAGTACTTGCCTTAGCAGAAATTAGAGTGTCTAAAGAAAATATGGGTAGAGATTATGAGTTTTCTTTTCTGTTAACATATCTAGTTATGTCCAGTGGGCAGATGTCTAGTGATGTCCAAAAGGCAGAGTACATTTCGTGCCGGGAAAAAAGCTAGGAGGTAGAGATAAATACTACTAAATGCTCTCTGTGTAGAGCTAAGTTACTAAGAAATAGGCTGAGAAAGATTTTAATAGAAGACGAAGAACAAGGTTTTAGTAATTACTGTGGTATTGGTGAGGACTCGGAACAGAGGATGAGCCTGCCAAAATAACTGATAGTACAAATCAAGTAGCAAGCAAAGTCTCAATGGTTGAGGTTGAAGTATGTATGGTTCCACAGATAAGGAAGAATCTACCTAATTCTGAATAGTAAGAAATTTGAAGAATAAAATAAGATGGAGAGATTTGGTCATTATAAGACTTTGATGATGAATACTGAATTAAATGTTGATTTGTGGTTAGAATTAAAATGAGAACTTCAGTGTAGGCTTTAATTATTTAATGTTTTATAAATAAAAACGTTTCATATTTGACTTCTATGAAGAGAACAGACATCAGTTTACTATCCAAACTATTGAAATACAACAAAGTTAAGGAAAATCCACATTCTTGTAATGGGTGAGTTTCAGATTTCTTGCTGATCCTGGCAATGGGTGATTGAGAGCCTGCCATCCTGAAAGGAGGGAGCTCAAATCCTAAATCCAGTAACAAATTTTACATTCCCATTTTCCTACCTGAAAGAAGTCCTTTCTGAAAACATTGAGTAAACTTTCTTCTTTTGTCAATCCTTTTTTTACAATTTGTTTTTATCAGTGCATGTTTGCAATGCAATTCACTGTAGGGAACTGGTACGTGTGCACAACGTGTCTTACTTACTTTTATGTCCCGTTCACCCTCCTTGCTCAACCTACACTTCCTTGCTTGGTTTCCTCCCCTTTAGCAAAAATCTCCCCATTTCCTATTATTTATCATTTATCTTGTTCTTTGTTTATACGTTGGATTTCTCATCTAGGATAAACCATTCTAAATTTAAACTTGTGTGCCTGATGTATTTTGCTGAAAAATTATGATTTCAAAGTACATCCATCTTTCCATAAATGACTCAAATTTTTTTATTATAGCAGAGTAATACTCCATTATGCATCAATACCACATTTTGCTTATCCATTCATCTCTTTGTGGATACATAGGCTGCTTCTAATATTTAGATTTTATGAATTGAGTATTATAAGCATGGCTATGCATGCATTATATGGAATGACATCTTTAACTCTTTGGGGAAGATACCTAGAAGGGGAACGACTGAGTTAAATGGAAGTTCTACTCTTAGTTGTTTAAGGGTTCTTCACACTGATTTCCATAGGGGCTGAACAAGTTTATATTCCCACATAGGTGGGTTCTGTTTGCTCCTGATGCCTCATCAGCACTTGTCATTAATTGATATCTTGATGATGACCACTCTTTCTGGGGTAAGATTGAGTCTCACTTTTGTTTTTTTAAATTTGCTTTTCTCCAACAGCCAAAGATGTTGAATATTTTTTCATGTGTTCATTGTCCATCTGTATTTCTTCTGAGAAGTGTCTACTCATTTCCATTTATGGATTGGTTTTTATACTCTCTGTGGTATCTCAAGTTGTGCTGAGGAAAGGAAGACTGATCCAGAAACAATTTACCACATAAACACAAAGAAAAACACATCATCTTCAGAAGAGAACTAGTGTGCCCCACAGACAGAGAGTGCTTGTTTGTGTCTTTGCTGTTAAATCTATGAGAGACACAGGGATCTAGCCATCTGAGCACACATCAGGTATCTGACTATATTATTCCTACATATTCTGAGTCTAGACCCTTGGGAAGGCCCCTTACCTAAGACTGTGACTGAGCAGATTATTTGCTTTCCCTATGCAAGGCAGGAACATCCACCCATTCATTCATCCGAAGCTTCCTGCCTACCACAAATGATATTTTCCAGTCTCTGCAGATCAAAACGTGTCTATTGGTATTAGATGATTTCATAATTAATCTATATAATTTTTATAAGCAACGAAATACACAATGGTAAAAATTTAGATGTACTTATTTATATAGGAGATGACCCAGAAGACTCAGGGCCAGTTGGGAGATAAGCCCTTTGGTGTTCTGATTTGTTGTTTATTGCCACTATTATTTTTTTACACAATATGCACTACTTTTTCAATCTCCCTGGACATTTTTTTTTTGTCTTATGCTATATACTTTGGATTTTTAATTTTATAGTTACCAGTCTCACCTATCTTAAATGCAAATTCATCACTGAAAAGTAGTGTTGCTGGTTCAGTTCTCTGAGGCATCCCAAGCCATTGAAAGTCTACCTGACAAAATGTAGGTATATAACAAATATACCCTTGATAAACCAGTCATACTCTATTACAGACAACCCACACTCCCACTATTAGCTCACTTCTCTGGAGTGCTCCTTGCAAGAATGTCCTGAGGGTGCAGATAGATTGTGGATGATTTCAGTTTGCCAAGTGGAATAAGGACAATTACTGCTGGCAGAATCAGTGTAAAAAAGAACATAATGTCCCTACTGTGTTTCAGATACTGTGCTAAGTGCTTCATGAATATTATCGCATTTGGCTCACAGAAATCTCCAGAAATGTGGTTACATTTGACAGTGTTTTGGCATTTTATATTTTCACTGAGGAAGGCAGTCCCTTGTTAAAAGACACAGTTTGTAAACTTAGTTGGAACAAAACAGTGTGCCTTGTAGCCCCTACTCAGTTCCCACTCTGATACATATTATTCTCTTGTAATATGTTAATAAGACCTGCTCAACATCTTAAAAGAAACGAGTGTGAAA
>PVLD010037658.1:0-10094 GCA_004027595.1 Dinomys branickii | reverse complement strand
TTGCGGTACTGGGGATCGAACTCAGGACCCTGCGCTTGCTAGGCAAGCGCTTATTCCACTGAGCTATACCCCCAGCCCCTTAAATATTATATATAACTCTCCACTTTTTTTTTTCTTTTTGCGGTACTGGGGATCGAACTCAGGACCCTGTGCTTGCTAGGCAAGCGCTTATTCCACTGAGCTATATCCCCAGCCCTGATGGGGATTAAAATTAAGCTTCCTCAACTTCAGCACATAATTGACTCTTAGCTCCAGATGATTGCTGGATGTGTTGGAATGCCTTGTATTTAAGTATTATTCATAGCCTTTATTGCAGAGGTTCAAAGCATAAAATCCACTTTGAAATCCCCTAAACTGCTTCCAAATGTTGCTAATGCCACCTCACTAACTTGTTCATTACTACAGTAAAATACATGAAAATCTGGGATGTAGTAAAATGTTCCAATCAGAGAGATGACTACAGAAAAGTGTTTGTTTCTTATATTTGCAAGGAACAACAGGTTCACGTAGTTTTTAAAGCTTTAATTATTCACAATGAAAAATTTACTGGATTATAAAAAAAAGACTGACCATTCTAAATGTTGGTGAGGATGTGGATCACCAACTCCTACATACTGCTAGTAATGGTGGTATATGGTACAGACACACTAAAAAAAAATTAATATTTCTGTAAGACATTTTGCCTTACAACAGGCTAATATTAAACTGCCTTGCTGACAAACATAAGCAAATATATATTAAAGTATTGTATTATTTTACACTTATTTCTTGCAAATACCAGGACTAATGTCTGTGAATACACACACATAACAGAGAGATTAAAATAGACAAGCACAGAAAGAAAAAGTTTCAAAAACATAAAACCATCAGAATACAAGAAGATGTTATGGTGACATTTATACCATAAACTTTAAATTTTTAATATATCAAAGTTCAAAACTAAAAAATTACTATGAATATGACACATACACTATGCTTTATCACATAAATATATATGTGTATTTATAACACAAAAGCATGCATATAGCATTCATAGATATGCATATGTGATTGAGAGACAAAGATGGATTTCTTAAAATTTATATTTTCTAATATCAGTAGAAACATGAATATAGCAAGTATAATAATTAAAACACAATTATGGGAGGCAGACTTTATAGGTTATAACTGCAGTTCTCATGTCTCTTTTCATGTTTATGTATTTAAGTATATATTTAAATATTTCATATTTATGTATTTAATTACATATGTAAATAAGTACATATTTATGCACTTATTATTTATTTTTTTATGACACAGGGACTCACCACATTCAGGGAGGCCTTAAACTCACTATAACCCAGGCTGGCTTTAAACCTGTAGCGGTCCTACTGCCTCAGCCTCCTGAGCATAAGGAATTGTGTGCCATCATATCCAGTTTCTGATGCCTACATTCAGATAACAGATATTTATTGATTCTTGCGCTTCTGTTGAGACTGAGTAAAAGCACAGATGAAATTTTAGGGGTGATCTTTTTAACGATTTTGGTAGCATGAAGTTGATTGATAAAGGCCAGGTTTTCTGTTTTGAAAGAGTCAGACTATTAATACCATCCAGATAGAAGTGTATTAACACCTTGTATTTTTTAGGACTTCTAATGATGGGGTTTCAGGTTTTGAAACCACATATGTGTTCACATCTTTCTTTGCTCTTTTAAAAATCTCTATTAGATTAATAATCTGGAGAAAGTGGAAAAAGTGCTGAATTTAATATGGCTTGCTCTGCGATGCAAAATAAAGACCTATATCTGTAACCTAGAACTGTGACATCTTCTATTAAATCCATACAATTGTGTTAGAGTAACATATCTTGTAAATAGAATAGAATTTCAGACCCCCCAGAGTTACTGACACTAGTTTTAGGACATCGGGCAGTACAGTAATTTACTATGACTGTGTGCCATCCCTGAGAAGCACTAGAGGTTTTAGCGTCACTTTCCTCCCTGAAATTTCTCTGTGTGTTGCCAAGACAAGGAGTGCCACATCCCAGGCAGTTCTCAGAGTTCCCAGGGTGAGAATGGTGAGAGGACGAGTCAGAGTACCGAAAACTGAGGCCCGTTCTCCCAATGGGAAAAGCAGTAAGGAAGAAGGAAAAAGAGAAGCAGGGAGGCCCCAATGGCTGCACATTGTTTATACACTTGGGATGTTTGGTGTTATGTGAAAACCCTCCACCTGGTAGCTTAGCCCCTTGACTCACCTCAGGCACCCAGTGTTCTTGAGTCTAGAGCAGTTTCTTCATGTGAGTTGCCCAGGTAATTTGTATTCTTGAGGCTGGCCTCGTTCCAGCTCATAAATGTGATCAATCTCCAGCTTCAGTCGCTTCCCCACATTAGTTTTGAATCTACACTCATTTGCCCCATGTTTTCCTCATCCATACTTTGTACGGAGGTTTTGCTGAAGAGATGAATAGTGGCTGTGTTGCCCTTAATAGTGCATCAGACAATTTGGGGCAAAATGTCTCTGCCTCTGTAGATGAAACAAGTAACCTTGTTCCTTCCTTTTGCTCTAAGCTGTGGATCAATAGCCTGAGTGATAGCTGCTGCCGAGGCAGCCCCTTGCATATATGAGGATATAAGGGGCCAGTGTCTGCACAATTCTGAATCATCTCAGACAGCATTGCCAGGAAAACTTCTTTACACCATTTATTTGCATTTTCAAAGCCCAGTTCTTGAACAATTAATTTTTCAGCCTCTGAATTGCTGATAATCATCCCGCTAGCCTGCAATAGGCACGCAACTGTCATAAAATCCTGAAAAGGCTCATCAAGGCCTTGGCGGATAGAGGGCAGATCAAGGAATGTTTTGCCATTTGAAGGAGTTCTCTCAAAGCACTTATGTCAACTATTTTAATTTGTTCATGTACGTGCAATTTGAAAGCAGGTTGATTATTTGTGGCAACAAAGGCACATTCCACAATAAATAATGCCCTGGATTTAAACATGCTTTACTTATCCTGCTTCAATTATTTGTGGTCATAACTTGTCCTATAAATTCTATTGAACCAATTCTTTTAGGATCTTAACAGGTACAGCTTCATGAAGAGGTATGACTTTTCCCAGACTATTGGGAATTTGGAGTTCAGCAACAAGATAGACGTGTTGAAATTCCTCCGTGGACTTCCCTGTCTACCTGGATTCTTTTAATGCCAATTGCAAAGGAGAGAGAGAGAATGATTCTACTCTTTGAGAGGTGGAAGTTTGGACCTGTTACACAGCAAAGTTTCTCTGAGTTGAAGAAGAAGAAGCTGCCACTTGTGGCACAGTTAATGTTATTGATTTTACTTTGGGAAACTGTGGAAACGAAGACACAGCAAAACATTTCTCTCATGGGGAAAGATCTCTTTTGCCCCTTACTCTTCTCTCCTTATCTGATTGAGCAAAGTAGAGAGTTTAAATACTTTGGGGGGGCTGTGGCCTTATTATCCCTTTTCTGTTGGGACTTGGTTTTAAAATAGTGCTCCACGTGGAACCTTCCACAGTCATCTCAACAGGCATATGAACATCGACACATTCTCTGATCCATGCCCACAAAAGAAAGAGTAAGTACAGTAATCCATAATACAATGAGGATTTGTATATACATCTGTTGTTCTTAAGAATCTACTTGCCTCATATTTAACACTTGATAAAATCAATACACCTCTCTCCTTGTGTTTCTCCGTTTTGCTCTTTTGGCTCTAATGATCCTGTTTTTCTCTTTGACCCTAGTCAACCCATTTTTCTTTGTCCCCAGTGAGCCTAGTCTGACCTGTCTGGAACTTATTTCTCACTTTGGCTTCTCTGACTTATCTCTCTCTTTGTGCACAGATAGAGGTCTCCCTTCACCTGCTATCCAACGTGTTTCCTAATTCCCTGTGTCCATGCTACTGTAGCAGGTTCTGCATCCTGTGTAGCTCTCAAAGTTCACATGGCTCACATGTAGTTCAAGGATGGAGAGAAAGAAAAAGAGTCAGAACCCCTACACTGAGGCCATATGGGGCCCATTCTCTTGATGTTAGAAGAATTGAAAAAAGAAGAAAAAGGAGGAGGAGAAGGAAGGTGATCCTCAACAGCAGCAGCACATTAATTTACACATTTAGGAGGCTGAGTGTCAGGTGAAACCCCTCTGCTTAATAGCTTATCCATGTGCCTTATCCTCAGATGCCCAGTGTTCTTGAGTCTAGACAGTTTATTCATGTGCCACGCCCCGGAGCTCTGTGTTCCTGAGACTGGCCTTGGTACAGACTGCACATGTGATCCATCTGTAGCTTCCGTCACTCCCCTCAAAGGAGAGATTAGGTGAGCAGAGACCAAGACTGTTCAGACAAGTGTTAAGGAAAGGACACTGGGAAGTGGACAAACAAGTGCTGTCTGTGACAACTGCCCTCATGCTCACACGCAAAGTCAGCTCTTTAAAATGCTGGCCAAACAACAGCACAAAGGAAACCAGTGATGAAACTGCTGTGTAGTTCCATCTATAAAACCTTCTTTCTTCAACAAGAGCACCGCAATCCATCCAGCTGCCACTGGACGCTTTGAGATTTCTCTACCCATTTCCTAGTGTAGTCACCATTCCCTGGGCCTCCTGTCCTGCTTGCTGCAACCAAACTCTAGTGATTTGCTGTCTGGTCCATGGGCCCTCAGACCTTCTGGTGATTCAGCAGCCCAGCTTGACATCAGTTGGTATGCGGAGCCCCTTCTGAGGGCTTTCCTGTCCAGCCTGTCCATGACACTATCTTCATCGCTGCTAAATCTCTCTTGGCCCTGCCCTTTCCTGTGGATGCCTTAATAAACCCTGTATCTTACAAGGCATCTCTCAGTATATTTTTGGTATTTTGGTGACCTTTTCCAGTGGCCCTGCACATCCAGGCTATGGATCAGACATACTGTTGCAACAAAATATCATAAGGGAAAGGCACTGGAGAAAATAGACCTGTATTCTCTCATAGTTATTAAGGCTGGAATTCTGAAATGATATTGTCTATATAGAAACAGTTCTGTGAGACTCCGTGTTGAATCTTCCCTCTCTTTTTCCTCCCTTCTGGTGATGGTTATTCACGTTGGCCATTTCTTGATTTGTGGTTGTACCATTCCATTCACTCTGCCACAACATAGCATATTCTCTAAGTAATTCTAAGTCCGTGTCTAAGTTTCCCTCTTCTTATAAGGATACAAATCATATTGAAAAAGGCCCACCCAATATTAATATGGGTTAATATGGTTACTTTAATTAAACTAATTAAGTGTGCAAAACAATATTTCAAAGAAGTTCATACTCTGTGGTAATGGAGGTTTGATCTCACTTTTCCCTTTAATGAATACAATTTAATTAATTTTAAACAAATTTTGTAAACTTTCAGTCCTTCTGTTTTATGTTTATGTGGGAATGATTGTTTTAATATCATGGGTGAGATAGTGTAAGTAAAATCCATGGATTGTGTATTTATGTCATGTGTTATAATGTTCTTGATATTATAATGATCTACACATATACATATATAAGTTTAATATAAATCTTTTTCACCTGTCTTCCTGGAAAAACAGAGACACTGAAGCCCAAAATTAATTTTAAAATTAAGTATTATATAACATATTATAATTGACAATATTCACAGTCTAAGTTTGTATTAAATTAGTTCTCTGAAAACTATTTGTATATAAAGCGAAGCCTGGATATCTATTAATCAAAAAGAAAATAGAGATTCTGAGTTAAGATATACTTCATATATAGGTAGGAAATTTGAGAGCTTTAGAAAATGACAAGTTGTGCTGCACTGATTAAAAATTGTTGATTCAGCTCTTGAAAGACTAGTAACACCTGAAAATGCTCATAAAATGTGTAACAAATTAAGTAGTCATCACTTACATGTAAGCTAACTTCAAAATTATTCATGAATATAGTGAAGAAAATATCGTCTGATTGTAAATACTTTGTTTTCTAATTTATCATCACTTTAATACCTGAATCTCCTGCCTAAGATCTCACATTTCTATACAGTTTAACAATAAACTTACTGCTATTTTGATAAGAAGAATTCTTACTCTCCAGAAAGAGACTCATTCCTAATAAAATTTATGTAACACCCTGGCGCTAAATGAATCATTGCATTAAGTGCTACCATGTCTCAAGCATTTTATTTTGCTTTTTTTGTTGTTGTTGTTTATTTTGCATTTTCCTTATGGTAGTGTTATTTAGTACATTATTACTGCCCCATGTGTTAAAGATGGTCATGATTCACACCTGCCTTAGAATTGTAATGCCAACCTATCAAAAAATAGAACCAGGATTTTTTACATTCCTAGTTGAAATAATTTATTCTGTTATGATGAAGTTGATAAATAACATATAATGGAATTTTGAAATTCTAATGCACATAATTTTACACGATTCAAGTAAGTTCAAGGAAAATTAATTTAGAAGTTTTGTGACTGCAAAATTATTCTCCCAGATGAATTTATATAGCAAATATGTTTAACGTATTATGTTATGTTCCATCATTATTTGGACAATATTAAAATTTGGGTCAAATTTATTCTATTTCCATTCTTTAACGGCACTAGAAATGTTACTTTAACAAATAGATTTAGATAACTAAAACACTACATTGATAAATACATCTGTACTCACTTTACTAACCAATTAGTCACGATGAATGCATGGGCCATAGTATATATAATAAATTTCTAAAGAAAACATTATTTTAATATGCAACAGTAGTATCTTCTCCCCATAGAACTTCTGTAAAGTTCAGGGAGAAGTGCAGTGCTTCATGCATATGCCTTTATTCTTCTGCGGACACTTGTTCTTTGTCTTTGACCATCCAAAACAAATAATGTATTTCATATGAATTAGTAGATTCCATGAGTTTAGCAAAATTAAAAGTACAAGGCTCTAAGTTTTAGGCAGTATTTTACAATCTAAATTTGTTGTTTCATTTTTCTAGTATAATGACTTAGCAATTGTTTCCATTATTCCAGCAAATCTAGGCATGAATGTGTTTATCTCCCTTTAAGTGTTAAGAAAAAGTGCAATACACAATATGCGAAAGTAAGTAATTATTGAAAAACTAAGAACAGAATTTGGAATAAATATTGAAGAATTTCCCATCATCAAATATTAGTAAAATAGCTCTTTGAAAATAGTTATTTTCCACTCTCTATATAGGTACAAACAGTAAGCTCTGTTTATTTCATATTTTTTAGAATATTGCTGTTTCTAGCTAGCACCCCAGTTTAATTTTATGAAAACTTTTATTAGCTAAAGACGTATACTTAAATTGGATTGTATTAAGTTATTCTTTAAAACAAAAGGAAAAAAGGAAAAAGTAAAATTTTACAGTCCAGATAGATGATTGGAAAACAAAATGAAGAATCAACTCTATTTTATGGTCACCATGTTATTTGGATTATCACTGGTTTTAAATTTCTGTGTGAAATTTAAGCTATTCAATAGTGCAGTAGAAATTTCAGCAGCACAATAAGGCTATTTGGAAGGATGTGAAGCCTTTGAAACTATGTGAGCCTTTAGCCCTTTGATATGCCATTTGTTCTAATCTTCATTCATGAGAAACTTGAGGATCCTTTGAAGGGGAAAGCTGAACTTTTGATCAGGATCCAGGATTCTTTTTATCATCTTACCAAGTATTCAACATACACATACATACATATCTGCAGGAAAAAAATAATCAAAGCAGGAAATATTAATTTGTATTTCTCAGAAAGACTAAGGCATGTATTTTGCAGGGATTTTCAAACTGTCATAATGGAATATAATCTTGAGCCATAGTCAAAGAAGTATTGTAGTACTTTAGACAGTCAAGTATGGTTCTAATAATTAAAATGTGTAGAAAATAAATCAGATCAGTAAGTCAAATATGTGGAAAATGAATCAAATGTTTTCCTAATGAGAAAGATAAGAAAATTTTGACCTAATGCACAGAAATGAATTCACAGACATCTAAAGATGTTAAAATGTCACCCGCCTGTAGTGTACTTTACCTAGAAGGTTCAAAATACGTGGTCATAAAGCATAAATGATAACGGTGCAGTAATCTTGGGGAAAATCATTTTAGTATTTGAAAAATTATAGCACAAAGTATTGAGGTTGGAGTGGTTTATAATCTCCATGGAAGGGAAACGGCCCAGTTTAGCTAACATGAGCACTATTAGTATGGAGAAATATAAAGTCATTAAAATGGGTAGCAACAGTGGTATAGTAATTTGATTTTAGGGAATTGCTTAAAAACATAGAACAATTTGGCTGTAGATAATTAATAATGCAGTTCCAAGCCATGAAATTTTTAGACAGCCTGACATGTCTTAGTTAAATTGTATAAGCAAAAATAAAGCAATTATCAGATGTAGACTTGAATATTCCTTATGGTGTAAGAAATTTCTCTTCTTGTTAATTTGATACTCAGACTTATACTCAGTTATCAAGACTTATTTAACCTGAGAGAAACCATCCAGCCTTCTATCATGATCTCAAATCATTTGAGAGATATCTGGGGTTGTAGAACAGTGCACAATTGGAACATAGTCAAAACTTTTGGTTTGTCTTAATACTACAGTTTGTTACAACTCTATTAGGAGTAAATAACTCAAGGTGGATTAAAATATCAATATTCATTAAATACACAGTGTTGATATTTTATAATTGTTTTATCTATAACTATAGTAATCATTTTAAAGTTTTAATATTTTGTCATGCTTTCATTGTCTATTGTACCTTTAGAAATATAAGGCAAATTTCTGATGCAACAACTGTGGAAATCAGTGTGGAGATTTCTAAAAAACTTGGATTAGAGGTCTCATTTGACCCAGCTATTCCCCTTCTAGGTATCTTTCCAGGAGAATTAGAAACACCACACCAAAATGTTATATGCGCACCCACATTTATAGCAGCACTGTTTAAATAGCTAAATTTTAGAAACAACTCAAATGCCCATCAATCAAGTAATACATAAAATGATGTAGGTTTTCTTTTTAATACAATGATTGCTCAGCCATAATGAAGGATAAACATGAGGCATTTCTAGGTGAATGGACATACCTAGAGACCATATTCAACTGAAATGAATCGGTCCCACATGTGTAAATATCATAATGTTTCACCGGTGCGAAAAACTGAAAGTGTAGACATAGACCAAAGTGTATATCTCCAAAAACTGTGTGGATAATAGGAATTATGAAATAGGAAGAAACTGTTTGGAAGAAAGAGGAACTAGGGAGGGAAGAGGGGGAATGGAAGAAAAGGAAAAGAAAAACAATGGTAACAGATAAAATGGAAACAAAGCTTTGTAAAAGGGGAGAGGTTGAAGGGAGGAGAGGAGATCAGGAAGAAAAGAACCAAGATATAACTTGTACAAGTACAAATTTTCTATAAAGAATACGATCAGAATGTATATGTAAGGTGTGCCAACAAACCTAATGAGAATAGACATATCATGCAAAAGTATGGCTAAAAACCTTAATCACATAAATTAGAGAAATTATGTCAAATGAAAGACTATATCCTAGTTTCTAAACCTTTCTTTTAATTGAGTAAAATTACCTTTACAACATAAACACTTGTGGATGATCTTTCTTCACATACAGAAATTGTGTAACATTAAATTACATACAAACAGAGAGAATCATCACTCAGAATCACTCGGAGTGGACAAACAGATGTCGTTGCTGCTCTTAGCAGGTACGAATCAAAATGCAGAAACTTCCTGGAATATGAGAGAGTTCTGTCATGGTAATAATTACCACAGTACAATGTAGTCATTCCAGGGGAAATAAAGTACTGGATAAAAACATGAATTGTAATCAAATTTTAATTGTTTATAACAGAAGCATCATTAAATGATCCAACGTTATTTTTCAAGAATTTTATTTTACTCCTGGGTATTTTCCCAGAAGATCTAAAAACATCATATCACTCTGATATATGTGCACCCATGTTTATAGCAGCACAATTTGTAATAGCTAAAATGTGGAAGCAACCCAAGTGCCCATCCACAGAAGACTGGATTAAAAAATTGTGGCATTTTTATACAATGGAATATTATTCAGCTATAAAGAAAGACAATTTT
>PVLD010037657.1:0-10094 GCA_004027595.1 Dinomys branickii | reverse complement strand
TTTGTTTCCTATTTTCTTCTAGACTTTTGTCTATTTCTCGTCTGTGTAAATGGAGCATTTCTTCCATCATTGTTTTCATCTCGTTTTTTATCTGAGAAATCATTGTGGGTATGTGGGTTATTTCTGCTTTAAGCTCTTTCATGGCCTGTTGGAGTTGTTTAATTTTGGATGCAATCGTTTCATATCTTGAAGTTATGAGCCTTCCTCGTTCCCCTGTTTCTTCATCTTCAAAACTTGTTCTAGGTGGGGTTGAGTTTTGAGACTGCGTTTTGCTCCTCTGTTTTCCCATTTTTGGGTATCAGATTCAAAATGTGGAGCTATAAATTCCAAAGGCATTTCAGCAGGCGGAGGTCTGCTGCAAATGCTGGTCAAATGATTCCTTCTCTTTGGTAGAATGTCCCTTCAGCTTTCTGCTGAGATTTGTTCTGTCTCCCCTTTTTTGGGCATCTGATTCAAAATATTGAGCAGTAGATTCCCCAGGCAGTTCAGCAGGCTAAGGTCTGCTGCAGAGGTTGCTCCAATGACTTTTCTTTGGAGGAATGTCCCTTAAGCTTTCTGCTGAGAGTTCCGCTTAAAAGGCTGTACAGATATTGGTTAGATACTCCCTACCTAGTGACCTGGGTGAGGTGTGTAAGACCACTCCCCCGCCCTCCCAGGGTTCCCTGCAGGTATAGGGATGGATCTCCTCCCCCACTCGGTGATCTGGTCGCGAGCGCAGATATCTCACCAGTTTTTGGAGTCCCTGCAGGCAGGAAGGTTCCAAGGTGCCAGTGTATCCTTTGGGGCTTTCTGCGCGGCCCGCCCGATGCACGCGAAATGTGGGACTGCTGGGCCTTGCCGCCGCTAAAAAGCCGATCTCTGTCGGGAGTCGCTGGAAAGCTGCGCCGGCTCGGGAGGCGGGAGGGACCGAGCTGGCTGTGTTCCCAGGGCGTTCGGACCCAGCCCAAACTTCCCCCCACGCAGAGCGTCTCTGGCTTCCAGCGTTTGGGGCCCTCCGCGCGGCCTGCCCGATACGCGCGAAATGTGGGACTGCTGGGCGTCTCTGCCGCTAAAAAGCCGATCTCTGTCGGGAGTCGCCGGAAAGCTGCACCGGCTCGGGAGGCGGGAGGGACCGAGCTGGCTATGCTCCCAGGGTGTTCGGACCCAGCCAAACTTCCTCCCTGCATGGAGCGTCCCTGGCTCCCAGCGTTTGGGGCTTTCCGCGCGGCCTGCCCGATACGTGCGAAATGTGGGACCGCCGGGCGTTGCCGCCGCCAAAAAGCCGATCTCTGTCGGGAGTCGCCGGAAAGCCACGCTGGCTCGGGAGGCAGGAGGGACCGAGCTGGCTATGCTCCCAGGGCGTTCGGACCCAGCCAAACTTCCTCCCCGCGGGGAGCGTCTCTGGCTCCCAGCGTCTGGGGCTTTCTGCGCGGCCCGCCCGATATGCGCGAAATTTGGGACTGCTGGGCATTGCCGCCACCAAAAAGCCGATCTCTGTCGGGAGTCGCAGGAAAGCTGCACCGGCTCGGGAGGCGGGAGGGATCGAGCTGGCTGTGCTCCCAGGGCGCTCGGACTGAGCCAAACTTCCTCCCTGCGCAGAGCGTCCCTGGCTCCCAGCGCCTGGGGCTTTCCCACGTCTCGCCACGGCAGCCTGGTCCGCCCTACCGCATCTCCCCCGGCATCTCAGAGAAATACGCCCAGTTTGAACTTCCCAGCCGAGGTCCCGGCTTTCACGCTCGCCAAGTCTGTCTCGAGCTGGTGGTGTTTATTAAGGAGGATCGCTCCCTTGCTGCTCACCTGGTTGCCATCTTCCCGGAAGTCTCTATTTTACAATTTCTTCTGTGACCCATTGGTTGTTTTGGAGGTTGTTTAATTTCCAAGTGTTTATGGATTTTTTGGAATTCCTTTTGTTATTAATTTCCAATTTTTTGCACTGTGGTCTGGTAATATGCATGGGATAAATTCAATTCTTTTGCATTTAGGTATGTATGCTCTAAAGACTAAAATGTGGTCTATTTTAGAGAAAGTCCCATGTGCAGCTGAGAAGAATGTGTATTCTGATGTTGTGGGATCAAAAACTCTCTATACATCTACTGAGTCCATTTTTTTGCAGTTTTGTTTCAGGTCTGTTTTTTCTTTGCTGATTTTTTTTTCAGTTGACATATCTTTTTGTGTCAAAGGGTTGTTGAGATCCCCTATTACAATAGTGTTGTTAATTATATGGGTTTTCATATCTGCTATGATTTGTCTTATGTAGTTTGGTGTTCCGATGTTGGCTGAATACATATTTAGGATTGTTATCTCACCCTCTTGCCGTTTTCCCCTAACAAGTACGTAGTAACCTTCTTTATCTGTTTTGATTGTTTTCAGTTTGAAGTTTACAATTGTCTTCAAACATAATAACTACATCTGCTTTTTTTCTGGGTTTCTGTTGCATGGAGGATTGTTTTCCATCCTTTGACTTTCAGTCTATGGATTTCCTTTTGAGTAAAATGTGTTTCCTGTATACAGCACATTTTTGAATTTTGTTTCTTAATCCACTTTGCCAGTCTGTTTCTTTTGACTGGTGAATTGAGATCATTTACATTTATGGTTATAACCGATTTGTGTTGGCTTATCACTGTCATGTTATTTACTTGCTGTTGTTTTCTTACTTTTTCTACCTGTTTACTTGCTTGGTCCTCTTGAGTGTAGCTTTCTATTGTTGTTCTTGAAATTGCAGTCATTTTCTTCTCTGTCTAGAGTATATTTCAGTACTTTTTGTAAGGATGGTTTGGCAGTCATAAAGTTCTTCTGTTGCTTTTTCTCATGGAAATATTTTATTTTTCTGTTAAACTTTAAGGATAGTTTGGCAGATTACATCAATCTTGGTTGGAAGTTATTTTGTCTTAGGACCTGTAATACTTCACTCCAAGCTCTTCTCAATCAGATTGTTTGTATTGAGAAGTCTGCTGTGATTCTAATGGGCTTTCCTTTATAGGTGATTTGTTTCTTTTCTCTAGCAGGTTTTAGTGTTCTGTTCTTTTGCTGGATATCCGGGATCTTGATTATTATATGTCTGGGTGTATTTTGATTGTGGTTATGACTAGTAGGAGTTCTATATGCCTCATTTAACTGTATCTCAGGTTTTGTTTTCATGCTTGGGAAATTTTCTTCTATTATTTCTGCAAATATTCCTTTCATGTCATTTATGTCACCTATTGCTGTTTCATGGACTGCTATTACTCTGACATTATTTATCTTTGCCTAGTTTTGCAGCTGTTGAATTGATTTTTCCTGGATCCTTGTTGATTTTAAGAGATCCTTCCTTTCACAATCACTAGCTGCCATGCTGTCTTCAAAATCTTAAATTCTACCTTTGGCTTCATTCAAGCAGTTTTATATGCTTTCAGTGGAAGTTTTGATTTCCTGGAAATATCTTTAGGTCTGTTTCATGTGTTCTAACTCATTCCTATATTGCTCATGTAATGTTTCCATCTGTTGCTTATGTTCATCTATTTTTTTTTATCTGTTTCTTCTCTAGATGAGTGGAATATTTCTTTCATTATTATTGTTATTTCATTTTTTGCCTTAGAGATTTTGTCTGGTCTGATCTATTCTATGGCCTGATGGAGTTGTTTCTTTCCTCCCATTGCAATCATTTCAGCAATTTCAGGTGTGTGTTTACCAAGTTCTCCTATGTCAGTGCCTCCTGGACTTGTTCTAAGTGGGGTGGAGTTCTGAGATTATGTTTTAGCCCTTCACCTTGTCGTGTTTGTTGCCAGAGGCAGAACACTCACCCTCTTCTCTGGCAGTTCAGCAAATGCCACTACTGGCCCTAGTTTTCCTGGTGGTCAGGCCTGCCCCTCCATGTCTGTTGAGATGTGTTGCATAGTGTGGGGGTCTTCTGGTAGATGGTGAAGTGTACTTAGTTCTCCCACATCTCAGACATGAACTGTGATATCATTTGATGGCAGATGGTCTGATCCAGCAACCCCTCACAGTTCAGGGCACATGTATGACCCAGAAACTGGTTGCACTGGTGGTGCAATCCCAGACCAGTGTTCCTGTGACCCCCTGGCAGTTCAGGATACAGGCAAAACCCAGACAAGAACTGCAGAGTCAACAGCTTGTGGACCACCTGATTCTGTGTCTCCAGTTAGTTCAGAACGCGCATAGGATTCCAATGTGGGCTGTACCAACAGCAATCACTGACTACCTGTGTCTGCGACCTCCAGCAGGTCAGGGTGAAAGTGAAGCCCAGACCTGAACAGTAGCTCATGGAGTGCATGCTCCCATACCTCACTCAGCACTGGGCACATGCAAGGAGTGCCCACATGTGAACCCAGTGAGAGCAGTTCACAGGCCTCTGAGGGTCTCTTTCTGCACCAGGTGCAAGGAGGGCGGAGATGCAGACTATAATGGGGGCAGTGTCGTGGGTTGCCTGCTCTGCTGCCAGGAAGTAGATGGGAAGCATTCAGCTGGGAGCAGAGCTGTCAGTGGGTTGCGGCCCCCTGATTCTGCTTTTCCAGTAAATTCAGGCCATGTACAGGAGCCAGGAGTGGGCTGCACCAAGAGCAGTGATCAAAGACTGCCTATGTGTGCGACCTCCAAGAGGTGAGGGCAAAAGTGAAGCCCAGACTTGAATCACTGTGCCAGCAGCTCGTGAAGTGCCTGCTCCCATACCTCACTCAGTGCTGGGCATGCTCAGGGAGGGCCCACACACAAACCTCGGTGAGAGCAGTTCGCACGCCTTCTGAGTGAGGATCTCCAATCTGCACCAGGTGCAAGGAGAGGGTTGTTAAATAAAGACTAGTGAAAGAAGATCTAAGGAAGAACAACTTAAAGAAACACAGAAAATAAGATTCTAGGTAGTTTTGATAATTTAGAAAAGTGGGTTTCTTTCTATTACTATTATTATTATTTTTTACTATTTTACGTGTACAACTCTATTTGATTAATCAGTGGTGTAATTTAGCTTCCTTATTTCTAAAAATAAAAATGTAAAAATGAATTTGCTCTCTTTTTGGAGAGTATATGACAACATTTAATAATTTCATAGATAAAACAAGAATCTTATTATGATTTTATTTTATTTGTATATATGGTATGATATTCTGGGAATGTTTTAAGGTAAAATTAACTTTTTTGTTATGCTTTATTCTACAAAATACTGTGCAGATAATATCAGTCATGAAAATTACATAAAGTTTCAAAAAATACATATATTGAACACCTATAGCTTTTTCCACAGTATTAGATATAAAAAAAATTTAGATGTGAAAAATAGTGCCCTTGTAGCAACAAAGTCACCAAATTTTTCTGGTAGCCTTCGGAATAAGGGCCATATTGGGTTTAGTTTGAATAGGCTGAGTATTCAGAGAATCACATGGTATCTTACAGCAAAATAAGTAAGAACATATGTCATTCAGTTCCAGAAGAGGCCAGCTTGCATTGAAATCTAGTACACTAGATTTCCCTATTTTTTTCATTGATTTCCTGGATAGAATAACTTAATTTTCTAATTTTGTTTAAGAAATCTTGCTTTCCTTACACTTTGCGATCATCAAATGTGTATTGGTAGGTCGTAAGTGCAAATCATGTAATTACCCTTGTAGTTTTAAATATAAATTCCTTTCAGGCACATCAGTTACAGTTATTTCTCTGTGGTGCTTATTGATGATTCTTCTGAGTTGGTTTTCTTTTTAAAAATTTTTTTCTTATGATATTCTCTTGGACATCTCTTCTAGGATTTGTACTCCATGCATGCTTAATATTGATTTCATTGAGTTCTTTTTACTAGTGATCTCCTGTTTGTTAAAGAAGTTACACTTAATTACTAGAATCATTTTTAAAAGAATCCAGATGGCCCAAATTAGCCATTCCTGTTCAAATATACCCTCTCACCAGAATTGCTTGTTCATAGTTTATCTAGTCACTCTTCTTTGTCTACACAGTGGAAAGACAGGACAACTTGATCACTTTCTATATTTCAAAGTATTTTCTGATGCTTTTTCAAATCTCTCAATAGAGCTCCACAATGATTTTCTACAATACAAAACTATAAGCAAAGATTCAAGGGCCCAATCTCCTCTAACCTAAGCTTAATGTCTTTGTTTAGGGAACTAAGGTCATTTACAAAACTCACAGAAAAGCAGACTCATCTGTTACCATGCAGAGTAACATCTCAGAGAGACAAGTAAACATGGCAGTTTGGGGATTTTCAATTGGAAGACAAAATCATGAGCCAAGTTGAGAACTGAGTAATTATCCTCATTCACACTGTGAGTAGCTTCAAAGTGAATTATTCAAAACAGTTACCCATGTACCTCCTTTCTTGACTGTGTGCTAATTCTGATTTTGGCATTTGTCTGTAGAATATATTTGTTGTTCCTCTTGAAAGGGAATCATGGTGCATTTTCAGTAGTGTTTAAATCAGTTAATCATATTTCCCAATTATCCTGAAACATTAGTTATTTGAATTTCAGGTTGCAATGTTCTTAGAGAAAGCTTAACATCTTCATTAAACATACAGTCATGGATAGGTAATTAGCATTATGAATGCTGTAGTTTAACCCTGGCTGCCACTATTTTTGGCTTCAAGTATATATTGGGTTTCCTCATTTAAGTAAATTTAGAAGGAAAACTACTACTTGTGAATTCTACTTCTTGGTGCTTTCAAATATAAAGCCCCCATTTAAAAAGTTACCAGATGTAGTATAGATGCATTAGAATTTTCATCTATTGGTTTATAAATAAAGATATCCTTGAATGTTTTCCAAAAGAGTAATATAATTTATAATATAGTTTCCTGGGTGTGAAATTATACTTATAATTAATTTCAAAAATCACTGTTTGTTTTTTCAGTTTACTGGGAAACAGGAAGATTCAAAATAATGAATCCAAAAGAATACCCTGCATTTTGACATTGTCTCCAATTAAATACAGTATTTAAGGAGCAATTCCATGTTAGCCGAATCATGATTTAAGTTGCCATTACACTCATGACATTTTTTCTTCTTCCTTATATAGAGTTTCTCATCTTTTAAATTAAGAAATGTTAAAGAACTGTGGATATTTGTTTTAAAAATAAGTGTCTTAAAATTTTAACTAATTTTGGACATTTGGTCTCGATTTGATTTTTTAATTTAGCAATTATTGTATAAGGTACAGAAGCATAGATCAGAGGAGATAAGTGACTTTCACATGGCTTGTATGTTCTGTGACAACCAAACAGGGCTCCAGATATGTAGTTTTATAGTGTCTTCTGTTCCCTTGATTTAAACATTGTACAAAGTAGGTATTTAAAACTTCTAGCCTGGAGGTGATATAAAAATGGTCACTTCTTTGTATAATTCAATAGTAATTTAACCTGTTTTATATACATAGAACTGTATTCTACATTTGATAACATTGTATGATTTTAAAAATTCTCTTTAATTCTCACACTCTCAACCTCTATCTCTCTGCCTCTCAACTTTCTTTGAAATCCACACCACCAAAAAAAAAAAAAAAAAAAAAAAAAAAAAAAAAAAAAAAAAAAAAAAAAAAAAAAAAAAGAAAGCAGAGGAGATTTTGAGAAAAAAGGCAGCTGCATGAAACCTGCGCATGACATTAGATTCTTGTAGGAGAAAACATATTGACTGATCACCCTCACAGGGAAGAAGTCTGAAGTTTTTCAGAATATGATTTAAAATGATGGATAGTGTGATCAAAATACCCTTCAAAATTCTGTTTTAGATATTTTTGTAAAAGTTTGACTTCCTTGGAGCTAGGGCTTCCATAGTGAGACACATTGTGTTAGAACCTTTAGACCATCTATCCTGAACTTAGACTGACTTCTGAACAAACACCTAACCTCGAATCCCTTGCCATTTCTCACTATGCTTTCCACATCACTCAAACTACATATTTCACTCAATATGTGAAAAAGAAAGCGAAATGTATTTGTTCCCATGGTGATGAATTCAATGCTAACATCTTGAAATGTGCAACCTTAAAATAAAAGCTCAAGCAAATACTGGTTCCATTTAGGTAAATAATTTCCCTGAACTACTCCCAAATTGAGCCCTCAGCTTTGGACTGGACATGTGGTAATGCTTTCACCTAGAAGTCTATGGAAGAAAGATTGGTTTTATGGAGCGCTTGCACCACAGTTTGGACGAGGGTTTGGGTGAGTGGCCAGAGATGTTGGTCTGAACTGAGGTGGGTAAGCCATGCACATGGTTTATTTCCTCTCCCTGCTTCTTTCTGTGCTTGGAGCCTGATGTCTTTGGTCCTTTGCAAGGAATTCTCTTTGCCTTTGTGTGGGGGTGGCTTCCTTCCATCCCTATCCTCTCCTGATACAACAGCAACATTTTGCAGTATCTCTCATCTTAAAAAAGAAAAAAGAATTTTTGCTTCGATCACAACCTCTCATCACTCTTCTCCCTGTGATGACCCTTTGGCCAGTTAGTTCATCTGCATCAGCTTGGGCTCCTCAGATGCCATTCACTGTTCGGACCACTCCCATTTGTCTTTCCCTGCAATGCCACCAAAATTGTTCTGGTCAGAGACCTCCCTGCTCCTAGCGGAGTGCCCATTCTGTGCCTCAGTCCTGCCCTAGACCTCAGTGTTGTTAGCTCCCTGCTTTCTTCCTCTTTTTGCCACCCTAGACATCACACACTTCTAAAATTTTTCTTAGTCTCCTTTTGGCTAACTTTATTTAGTGGACACTAAAATCTTTGGATACCACAGATCCTCTTTTCTATTGTTTTTTCTTCTCGTCTTCTTCATTCTCTCTTACTTCTGAATGATATAGGTGATGTTATTTAGTTATATTGACCAAATACTGAAATAGGTTCATGATTTTCAAATATTTACCTCCTGCCTAGCTGTTAACCTCAGGCTCTGTTTTAACGCATACACGGATATGCTGTGCATCTCTTGTAGGACCCAAGGCCTTTTCAAACCAAATGTACCCAAAGTGAAAATTTTTGTTTGCAAATCACCAGTCAGAGCTGTGGCTTTCCCAGTCTTTCCCATCACTGTTCAGAGTAGCATCATGTACTCAGCTTGCTCAAATCTAAAGCACAAAAGCCATCCTGGTTTCTTCCTCTCCATTGCTTGCCTCCGGGTCACATAGCTGACTCAGCGCTAGTTTGGCCTGCGTGAGCCATCCCAATCTAACGAGGAGGGCGTCTTGTTCTTGCTAGTGTCTGCTACCCCAAGTAGACAGGCCAGTTAGGAAATAATCTTTTATTTTTACACAGACTTTGTTTTTTGTTTTTTTAGATTAGCTTTAGGTTTGTAGAAAAACTGAGTAGAAAGCAGAGATTTTTTTGTGTGCACCATGTACCCACACACACCTCACCTCACTGTTAACAACATCACCCACCAGTGCAGTGCGTCTGTTGCAATGGAGGGACCCATACTGGCACAATGCTTCCCAGAGTCCACAGTGTATATTAGGATTCACTCTTGGTTTTGTAAATGCTGTGGGTTCAGATAATACAATGATGTGTATCAACAATTATAGCATTGTTGGGTGTGGTGGCGTACTCCTGTAATCCCAGCATGTGGGAGGTTGAGGCAAGAGAATCACTGAGAGTTCAAGGCCAGCCTGGGCTCTAAAGGGAGTTCAAGCCCAGCCTGAACAGCTGAGCAAGATCTTGTGTTAAAAATATAAACAAAGAAACAAACAAAAAACCCCAGAACAAAATGAAACAATTATAGCACCATATGAAGTAGTTTTACAACCTTAAGGAGCCTCTGTTTCTCTTATTCACTCTTTTTTCCTCCTTACCTACTGGAAACTCCTGACCTTTGTGTTCATCAACAGATTTGCTTCCAACCACTTAGAGTGCTAAATAGTTGGAATCACATAGTATGGAGCCTTTTCTTGTTGTCTTATTTCCTTAGTAAGATGCGTTTAACTTTTCTCCAAGTCTTTTCCTGATTTGTTTAATCTTTTTTTTTTTTTTTTGTGGTACTGGGGATCGAACTCAGGACCCTGCGCTTGCTAGGCAAGCGCTTATTCCACTGAGCTATATCCCCAGCCCCTCTTTTCCTGATTTGATAACTCATTTCCATTAGTGCTGAAGAATATTCCATTGTTTGACTCTCTTCAGGTTATTGAGCCATTCCACCACTAATGG
>PVLD010037656.1:0-10098 GCA_004027595.1 Dinomys branickii | reverse complement strand
AAGACTGCTCCCCCACCCTCCCAGGGTTCCCTGCAGGTATAGGGATGGATCTCCTCCCCCACTCGGTGATCTGGTCGCGAGCGCCGATATCTCACCAGTTATTGGAGTACCTGCAGGGATGAAGGTTCCAAGGTGCCAGTCTATCCTTTGGGGCTTTCTGCGCGGCTCGCCCGATGCGCACGAAACGTGAGACCGCTGGCCGTTGCCGCCGCCAGAGAGCCGATCTCTGTCGGGAGTCGCCGGAGAGCTGCGCCGGGTCGGGGTGGCGGGAGGGATCGAGCCGTCTGTACTCTCGGGGCGCCAGGACCCAGCAAATCCCTCTCTCCCGCGCGGCTCGCCCGACACGCGCGAAACGTGGGATTGCCGGGCGTCTCCGCCGCTAGCAAGCCGATCTCTGTCGGGAGCCGCCGGGGGGCTGTACCGGCTCGGGGGGGCGGGAGAGCCCGAGGCGGCCGCGCTCCCACTGTGCTTGGACCGATCCCAGCTTCTTCCCCGCGGGGATCGTCCCTGGCTCCCAGCGTCTGGGACTTTCCCATGTCTCACCCCGGCAGCCTGGTCCGCCCTACCACATCTCCCCCGGCATCTCAGAGAAATACGCCCAGTTTAAGCTTCCCAGCCGAGGTCCCGGCATTCACGCTCGCCAAGTCTGTCTCGAGCTGGTGGTGTTTATTAAGGAGGTTCGCTCCCTTGCTGCTCACCTGGTCGCCATCTTCCCCGGATCCCCATCTCTGATATTTTGAAAGGGTTCATTTCTCCTGCAAAACCTTTCCAGATCACTCCCTTGGCCATCGCTGAATGTATGAACTACTACTTACCACATAGACAACCCTCCCATAGGAGTTTCCATGTAATTTTTATTGATTTTCCTGTTGGCTAATTTTGTGTAGAGTGTGACTTTCTGACAATGCTTGCTGCTTCAGATCTCCCACTTGCTTCCTAGAATGAGGAGGCAGACATCCCAGGGGAACCCGCATTCTTACCTCAGCAGGATGTTGCAGAATTCAACAGTCAGGAAAAACAATGGGAGGAAAACTTGGAATTTTTTGGTACACACCAGGCTGATGGGACTCCAGTTCAAAAGTTCTGAGTGCTGAGCAAAGGAGGAAGCTCCCCCTTTACATGTTTGGTTCACAAAACTTGGTCAACCTAATTGCAGAAAAGTTGGGTGGGCAAGCTTACACAAGTAAAACAGGCAGTTTGTTATGCTGTGAGAATTCTACAACATATCTTCCTGACCTTCCTTGGGCCTAAGAGAATGCCCTGGGAAGAGGATCTTCTCAAACTTTGCTTAGAGGGACAAGTGTTACTGCTTTGATCTTTACTAGAAGGAAGAACAACTGCTGTAGGAAGGAGTTTGGGAAAACTTGATTTTTTCTTTTTCATTCCTGCTTTAGAGGGACTTGGTGATTATGATTCTACATTACCTTATGATGTAGAAATAAAAGTAGGAAATGTATCCCATAGTCATAAACCCTTGCTGGCCTTAAATGTATTTTGCTAAGACACCGGTTTCATTCTTCCACTTTACTTTTTAAATAAGTCTTCATCTGGGAAGACTTATTTATATATGAGGAACAGTCCACATACTTTTGCTCAACTATGACCTAAGGAGTGGACACAGCAGCACCATCTAATCCATGAGATTGTTACAGACCATCCAGTTCTACCTATGAGAATCCCTTCCAGCTCAAATGCCAGGGGATATTTAGGCACAAGCCAGGTTAAACAGATTATGTTGGAGACCAGGCTCTAAGTGTTACACTGCTGAACACAGCGATCTCTGGCCCTGTTGGAAAAGAGCATATACATGGTGCTCTGACAGCAATATAACCACAGCTGAGGCACCAATGGATATGGGGTGCTGACACTCCCCAGTGCAGGGCAATGAAGCTGCTAAACTTAGAGTTTATAGTCCTATTCACTGGCACAAAATACTGCTTGAATTCTTTGAACTGACTTCCAAAGTCCTGCTTAGCTCCTGGGCTTGCCTCAGTATCTCCTGCATTTGTTTGAAAACCAAATAAATACAAGCCACTCATAGAAGTTTTTGCCTCAACCGCCAGTGAATCTTGAACTCCTTTAGAGTGTTTTGATCCTCCTGTAGCCCAAAAATCATACCATTTGTCCCTGGTGTTTAAGCCACCCACCTGGAGCTAGTCAAGACTCTGACAGATTGAATAAACATTTCTCAACCAGTACATACTGACCTTGGCCTTGGAAGTGAAGAAGGACTCAGGAAAGAGATGGATGGGGAGGTGAGATGTGTACAAACATGGGTCCTTCTGATCCTTCATTGATTCATAGCCATACACACTGTCCACCCAGTGGGAATGCTCCTAGTTGAGAACAGGTTGGACCCAACTTGGATCCCCCTTGAAATAAATCAGGCAGAAAATCTCTTTTAACCAGGTGGTTCCTAAATAAAGGAGAAATGATGGTCACTGACATCAGCACGAGTTGTATAAACAATTTTGTAGACATATGCACAACATAAAAGCAAGCTTCCAACCAGTTTCAGGTGTATGTTACAGTTTTGTAGAGTAACACTTAGCTTACTGCAATTAGTGCTCAGTGTCCTAAAATTTGTCTAAGAAGAAAAGCTTTCTACTCAAAAAATAACAAGACTTTTGTGGCAAACTTTGCACCCTGGGCAACTAGCATTCTAATTTCTTTTTCTATAAATTTGAGTAGTGCAAGTATTTCACATAAGAGGAATCCTATGATAGCTCTCTTTTTTGACGGGCTTACTTCACTTAGCTGAAAGATCTCAGAATTTATCCTCTTGTGCCCAAGGTAAGAATTTTGATTCTGATCAACAATATTCCCCTGTGTGTATATTTCCATTTGGCTGATGCATCCGTCTCACAGTGCATATCTGAGTACCTTCCACTTTTCTGGCAATAATTATTAAAGTGCCCTCTCTGGCTGTTGGCTAAAGACCTTCTACTAAATTCTCATCATTCTTGGCTTCTAAATGCCTGTGACTTCCAACGTCAACTTCTGTCACCTCCACCCACATATAATTATTCCATTGCTCACTCCACTGTAGTATGCCCTTGTCACATCTGTGGGACCTCAGATTGTCCCTCTGAACTCCCATCTCCCTGTGTAATCACTGCGCTGCATCTTTTTCTCTGAATGGAAATGCTAGTAGACACCATTCCTAGCTTCCAAAGCACTCCACTGGTTCTGCAACGGTGTGAGTTTTCCCATCCACAGCCATAGCTTTCCTCATGACCCACTCATGAGCTCATTTCCTCACCTGATTTGGGATAAGTCACTATTATTGTATCTTCATTCTGCACTACAAACTTGTCCCGTAGTTCTCTTAATATTTCAAGCTTCAGTTTGTGTGCAATGAGAGGTATCCCTTCAAACCACAGATAGCCATCTGACATGATGGTGACTTCTTTTTTTCCTTGTCCTAGAGTTGTAGCTGCAGCATGTGCTAGAACGTAAGTGTTTCTATTTATAAGCTAACCTTCAGGATTTTATAAAAAAAATTTCCTGTTGAATGATGATGAACAAATCTGTGTATCATGATCATGAGTTTCTATGTACTGAGCAATCATTTACTTTTACAAAGTTCAATTTTGTATTTATCTTGGATTTAATTAAGGTGAAGTAGACCTTCAATAACAACTACAAAGACAAATGAATTAACATGAATATATTTTAAAATTATTTTCAGTAAACATTTTGTATGAGGTTTACAAATGTATAAAAGTTGGAAAAAGTCAGATGTGTGGTGGAAGCCTGTAATTTCAGCACTTGGGAGATTGAGGCTGGAGAATTTCTGGGAGTTCAACGCTACACTGAAATACATAGAAAGATCCTCTCTCAAAGAAAAGGAAAAAATACGAAGCAAACCAAAACGGTCTGGTCCAGGGATAGCAGCTCACAAGCACATTGCCTGCCTGTACTGTGGGATGGCCTGAGTTCAATTCCTGGTGCGTGGTACGGGAGAGCCGGCATATGGTGATACGTGCCTATAATCCTAGAACTCCTAAGTCCGAGGCAGGAGGATTCCTGTGAGTGCCAGGCCAGCATGAACTGTATTATCAGACCCTGTCTTAAAAAGACAAAAAACAATCTTGAAAGAGCCAAGTGCAGTGGCACACACCCAGAACTCAGGACACGAAGACAGACAATATGCCATTTCTACCCATTGGGCAATTGAGTGTGTCTCTTCCATTCATCTTAGAGCTGTAGCTGCTTCCAATGGAGCTTTCTCCATACAATCTTTCTCACAGCAGCTGCTGTCATGTGATCTCGTCTGAAGGGAAATGGCACTGGGCCCTACTCCAGGCTCCACACAGCACAGTGCTTTGTCTTGTCTCACAGCATGCTGCACTCATGCACTGCACCACTGAGAACCACAGACATCGCGTCTCTCCTGGGAAGTTTATAAACCTGCTTGCTGACTGTGACAGGTCCCTGAACAAATAGAGCTCCCAAGCAGCCAAATTGGAAATTGAGGTAGCACTTTATTAGCTGAGCTCAGCGGCCGTGGCATCAATCCCTGTTTCAGAGTTGAGCTGTGACTCTGAGCTTGATTTAGAAGGATTATAAAGGTAAAAACCACAAATTGCAAGGGGTCACAGACATCCTATTTACCAAGGTATTGTTCACCTCAAGGGATTGTTAGGTCCCTTTTGGAATGGGCCAACTGTTTCTCAAGGAACATTTCCTTGTTCTGATCTTGTTTGTTCTGCCTACTACAGTTGCCTTGGGCAGCAGGGGTGATTGTTAGGTCAAACATGGAGTCTGTACAGTTAAGGCTAAAGCTTTAGGCCATAACAATGCCCACTGGTTTTTGATGCTGTAGTCAAATGATTGACTCCTCAGTTAGATCTTCAATGGGGAGGTTTCTGTATCCAGTCTGAAGAATCATGAGCTTGACAGATTGAATCCTCCTCTGTATATATTTTAGCAGGCAATTTATAATGCATAGACCAAATGTAACGGCTATCTGTAATAGTGCCAGTCATCCTACGAAGGGTGTTGTGAGGGTTATTAGCCTGGGGGAGGCTGAAAACAAATTTTGGTACCAGTTCTGTCCTTGTTTTCTTTGTTCATCTCTATCTTGTAGCCTCTTTCTTAGTTGACATAAACTTTCTTGGATTACTCTGAAATGGTTGATATAGAAACAAGTTTCTCCTGGGGCTAAACATAATCCTTCTTCTTTCATGAAAAGTAGGTCTAAATCTCTTCTATTTTGCAAAACCATCTCGGCCGGTGACCCAAGAAACTCCTCTACTTTATTGAGTTACTGTTCTATGGTGCCTAAATCTTAGTCTATCCGTTGACTCAGTTCTTCATAACCTTGATCAGCTGAAGCCACAGCTGCAGTCCCAAGGGTAGTGGAGCCCGCTACACCTACTCCCAGAAAAGTGGAGACAAGGACAGGAAGGCTTCCTTCAGCCCTTACTGAGTTAGCTAGTTCCAAGTGATGTCTTCCTCCATCATCAGAATAATAGAATATGTGGGGGAAAATATGATATAGGACACATAACTCTGGGGGCCCCTGAACAGCAGTTGGATAAAATACACATGGTGTTATGCCAGGAGTACAAGCAAACCAGATCCCACAAGGTGCCTGTAAGTGGAGGCGAGGAGAGTAAGTTTGGTTCACAATATCAATTACATACGTGCAGATGTTGGTATAGGAAAATTTTGACAAATCATAAGTTTTGTTCTTAATATGAGTACCTTATCCTTGTAAATCATCGAGGTTCAGAATGGGCTTTTCTCCTGGCCAACAAGAGGAATTGATTGATACTGTTGATTTGTTGGCTATTCCAGTCTGTTGGCTGGCTGCAGATACATTAGTTGCTAAGCCTACATGGTAAGGGGGAGCAGAGTCTAGGTATAAACAACAGTCATGTTATGGTTTGGTATGTTAGGGTTTGTCATATTGAGATAAGTGAACATAATGTCTAGAGGCCTCAGGAGAGAAGAGTTAGGCTTTGTGGGGACAGGGCCAGGCTGTTCAGCGGGGGCTGGTGTAGTCATGGTATGATGATTAATCTCCTGAAGTGGCCCAATGGGGAGTATAATCTCGGGCCTTTTTCCTGCCCCATTTTGTATACTGAGTCAAATCTCAGGGTCATAACCTGAGACATATAGTCTTATTCCCCAGGTTTTCCCCCCTCTCCATCCGGAGTGTGTGGTTTGTAGGGGTTCAATAAGCAAGGGGTTGCAAGTACCTATGTTACAAGCACTATCTTGGTGGAGGTGGGTAATCTTGAGGAATGTGTCAGTATGTTTCCAAGAAGCAATGGTCTCACAGTCCCAGTAACTACAGTAAAAGTCCTCATGACCTTTGACAGCTTGGGTCTTGTGAACCTTCAGGGCAGGCATATAATTGGACATGCCTAAGCGAGTGGTCTAATGACTCTGCTGCAACCATATCCTTTATATACTGTAGTAGCCTGATAGGCTTGATGAGCTCCTGCGGCCCACAGAATGCCCCATAATGCCCCCAAGAGATCACAAAGATCCATTATTAGGTCTGGGTTATTGGGTTTTCCTTTGTCACAAGCCTATGCCCGTCAAGGGTACTGGTGGCTTACCAAGTCAGGAAAAAGAGGCATGTCTAGCAACAGCAATGGTACAGAAACTAAAGCAAAAACAATTAACCATATAGTAAGCAGAGATTTTGGTTAACATTTTGTGAGTTTGATCTTTAAGGGGTCAGAAGTCTTTTTAATAGTCCACTTAGCTGTGTCTTCTGGTTCCACAGGAACAGTCTTAATGTGAGCATGGTGAATCCAGTGTCTCTTGCCGGCCACTTTGACAGTTGTTGGTGTGCTCAAAATGATGGTGAAGGATCGTTCACAGAGAGTGTCGAGGGAGGAACATTGTCTATTCTTGATGAGAACTAGGTCTCCAGGTTGAGCTGGCAAGGGGTCACCGGGCTTTTCTGGAACCACTTGATGTTCTCAGAACAGACAATGAGTGCACTGGAGGAAAGGCTGGAGGGCCTGTAGGGACCTAATAAGTTCTCCATGAGTGATAGCTGTCAGCTTATTATCATGGAGACTAGGAACCAGGGGAGAGGGTCGCCCATACATGGCCAAAAAGAGAGTGAATCCCAGGATTAAGGGGGTACATCACGCTCGAAAGAGGGCAAAAGGAAGGAGACTTACTCGGTTTTCACCACAGTCTAAAGGCACTTTAGAAATGCTTTCCTTTAGAGTTCTGTTCATTGTTTCTACTTGCCCAAATCCTTAAGTCGGTAGGCACAACGTAATTTCCAATTAATCTCCAAACCTGTAGTTAGATTTTGGGTCACCTGGGCGATGAAAGCTGAGCTATTTTCAGACCCCAAAGATAAAGGTAGGCCAAATCTGGGCACTGTCTCATATAGAAGCTTTCTGGCCACAATAAGAGCAAACTCAGCCCAAGGAGAAAACGCTTCTCTCCATCCAGTGAAGGTGTCTGTGAAACCCAGCAGATATGTGTATCCCGCCTTGCCCAGTCCCATCTCAGTGAAGTCCATTTCTCAATGGTCTCCAGGGTACAGTCCTCGCTGTTGGACTCTCGAGTCTTGGGGTCCCTGCTTGGGTTTGACTCAGATGCACTGTGGGCATTTGAGGCTATAAGTCTTTGTCAGCTGTGACAGTTTGGAAATAAAATATCATTCCCAGAAAATTTCTGCCCGTTTGGTGCCCCCCAAATGCGTGGCTCAGTGAGTCTCTTGGATGAGGGGAGGTCCAAGTGCTTCTGGGATAAGATTCCTCTTATCCGGGACCATTATCCAGTCTTCTGGAGGGCAAGGTTTGCCTTTAATTGTTGTGCAAGTCTCCAGTCTGAATCTGAATATGACAACGTAGGAAACAGCTGAGGAGGAAGCATGGGGAAGAGTTTTTCTGTTATTAGCCCCACAGCTTTTATGGCAATAGCTCTTGCCCTTTGGTCAGGGAAGGCTTTTCTCCTGGCCACAGGGGAATCTTCTTTTTGATGTCCCTGACAGTGTATAATTGCCACCTTCTTGGGGACCCAGACAGCAGCTAGAAGATGTAGAATCTCAGGAGCATTTTTTGTTTTATTTCTCCCTGTAGTGAAAAGTCCTCTCTTCTGGTAAATAGCTCCATGTACGCGTACAGTTGCAAAAGCATAGTATCTATTGGTGTACACATTTATGATTTTATTAGAACCCCATCTGAAAGTTTGAGTCAAGGTTATCAATTCAGCTGTTAGGGTGGAGGATGCAGGTCCCAGTGCATGGGCCCATATCACCTCAGTCTCAGTGGTTAGAGGGGCACCTGTCACTCGACTGCCTTGATGTAGCTAGCCGCTGCCATCAGTGAAAAGAGTGACCTCAGGATTGTCAAGCGGGGCATCCATCAGGTCCTCACGCAGGCTGGAGGTGGATTCCATGAAGTCCACACAATTGTGCAAAGGCACTTGTGGGTCATCGCCTGGCTGGAGAGTAGCCAGGTTGTAACATTGTAGTGCACAGGAACTCAATATGATCAAGGTCCAATAACAATGCCAGGTACTGGATAATGTGGGCATTACATAGCCATCTGTCTGTCGGGGACTGCAACAGAGTATGGACTGCGTGTGGAGCCACAATTTGAAGCTTTTATCCACAACTCAATTTTTTTTTACCTCCCTCATCAAGAGGGCTCTGGCTGCAATGGGCCACAGGCAATTTGGCAATCCAGAGGCAGTGGTGTCTAATTGTTTGGAAAGATAGAGCACAGACCTCTTCCATTGGACAAGACACTGAGCCAGTACTCCTTTTGCAATGCCTCGACTCTGCCACATACAGTTGGAAGAGTTTAGTCAGGTTCTGTAGGGCCAGGGCTGGAGCACTCATCAGTGCTGCTTTTAACTTTTTTAAAATTTTAAAACATAAAAGCACAAAAACATATTAACAAACAGACACAAATTAGCATAAGAAATAGTACAATCAAAAGTGATTTACAGACAAGGTGACATGGACTCAACAATGGTTGTTGCTTTACCTAATGATATCTTCGAAGTGTATATACATGAACATAGACAGAGACATGCGAAATTGGTCAAACAATCATCTCAGCAACAGAAAAACACAAAAAACAAAAAAACAAAACAAAACAACAAAAAAAAACCAACAATAGTTGCTGCTTTGCATACTGGTATCTTCTAAGTGTGCGTTGAGCATAACACATACAGACAAACAGGATTGATTGGATAACCGGTCATCAATTATTTCTTAGCATTAAGTGGTATAATACAATAGTAGAACCATGTTAGCCTTCCTGCACATATGTATATACATATATACATACATACATTTTTGCCTCTTTCTTTTCTCCTTTCCCTCGTCCCATCTGTTCTTTGTTTTTCAACACATTTCCTTCATGTCTCTTAGTTTATATTCCCACCCTCATATTCTTACACCAGTGATACAGTACGCTGCTTGCACATGTACCGCTGATTTATTTCACTTAGAGTATGGACTCCAGTTTTGACCACTTGCCTACAAAGTCCCCCAAACTGTCTTTCTTCATAGCTGTATAATATTCCATTCTATAAAAATGCCACAGTTTTTAAATCCAGTCTTCTGTGGATGGGCACTTGGGTTGCTTCCGCATTTTAACTATTACAAATTGCACGGCTATAAACATGGGTGCACATATATCAGAGTGATATGATGTTTTCAGATCTTCTGGCAAAATAACCAGAAGGGGAATAGCTGGTTTGAATGGAACCTCTAGAGCTAGTTTGCTGATCAGTCTCCAAACGGCTCTCCACAGTGGTTGCACCAGTCTGCATTCCCACCAGCAGTGTAATAGAGTCCCTATTTCTCCACAGCCTCAGCAGCATTTGTTATTGGATGACTTTTTCATACTGGCCAGTCTTACTGGGGTGAGATGAAATCTCGATGTTGTTTTTATTTGCATTTCTCGAATGAATAAGGCTGTGGAACATTTTCTCATATATTTATTTGCCATTTGCATTTCTTTATCTGAGAAGTGTGTATTCATCTCAGATGCCCATTTCTGGATTGGGTATTTGAATTTGGACAGGTACATGTTTTTTAGTTTTTTGTATGTTCTAGATAGCAGTCCTTTGTCTGAGGGACAGCCAGCTACGATTTTT